>JAOVYX010017364.1:0-22411 GCA_035668315.1 Drosera spatulata
AAAACCAAATTAACACATGAAAAACGTCAACGTTTTCTGAAAAACGTCAACGATTTTCCATATCTTCCTCTTTTTTTCCCTTTTCCTGGGCCGGGCTAAAGCCCGTCCGTCGGCCCGTCAGTCCGCTGGGCCAGATCAAGTCCGGACCACGGCCGGATCGGGCCGAGCCGGACTTTGAGAGGCCTAAAACAATGTCCGGTCCGACCCTTGTCCATGGGCCGGGCTCGAAAAGCCCCTCCAACGCGTAATGGGCCGGGCCGAGTCCGGACAAATTTCGGACGGGCCGGACCGGACGGACGGACCGGACACCTTTTTGACAACACTACAATTAACTACTACTAATTCTTAGCGTACATATACTAATTTGATTTTGTGCATAACCCAACATGTATATTTTAGAAATGTATTTCTTTTTTTTTTTCGTTTAAACGAAGTGACAACGCTATGTCAATAATATAAAATTAAAGAATACAATTTATGATCTTTTATTATTGTTATTATTTCCATTCCTAAATAAATGAAATGACACGTATTTTGAAATTATTCTCGATCAAACATCATCTATTTTACAAAACCATTATACTATAGTAATGATAGAAATTATGAACTTCAATTTTATGCCCAAAAAATATTTTCTCATATTGTTAATATCAATAACAAAACGTCTCAATGTGTATCGTTCCACTTTTATTATTGACGGAGGTGGAAAAATTTACATGAAAAAACGTGCATGATCAAACTGTCGTACAAGCAAAAATTTTCATTTCCATTCGTTGTCAGCTTCTGCCCAGTGAGCAAAAACACCAAGTCTCCCACTCCACACTGAGCAGCACGCCGCCGCCGCCGCCTCGCCCCACCGGCTCACAAAATGCTCTGCTCCACCCGTTCCCCTCCACTCCCCTCTTCCCCTCTCCCAAACCCCACCTCACGCACCACCAAAACCCTCCCCTCTCATCTCACTCTCCCATCATCCAATTCCACCTCTTTCCCTCACATTCCCACACCCAAATGGCCCTCACTGAACCCCAAATCAACACTCTCCCAATCCCGACACCTTATCATTTCCCCACTTCACTTTGGCATTGCGTCAAACACCTCATCTGCATCCGAAGAGGAAACCCTAAGGGACTCAAGTCACTCCACCCCGCTCCCCCACATTCACACACCCAAATGGCCCTCAATGAACCCCAAATCAACGCTCTCCCCATCACGATCCCATTTCATCTTCCCACCTCAGTGCGGCATTTCATCGCACACCTCACCTGCAGACGAAATCCCAAACAGTAGGAGCTTTGTTGAGGGTGTTATTGAGGCGTTTTCGACTGCTTTTCCATTGTGGGTATCATGTGGGTGTGCGTTGGGGTTACTGAGACCGGGTTTGTTCAAGTGGGTAGGGTCCGGGTTCAATATTTGGGGATTGACGGTTACCATGCTTGGAATGGGGATGACTTTGACGTTGGATGATTTGAGGGACGCGATGGCGATGCCGCGGGAGTTGTTGATTGGGTTCGTGCTTCAGTATTCGGTGAGTTTGCGGGCTTGTTGATGTTATAATGATCGGCAAGTTACTAGAGATTCTCTTGCATTTCAATAGATACATATGATCACAGATGACGTATCAGTGTTGTACATGGGAGGAAAACGTAAATGAAAGTTTAAGTGAGGATTTCAATATGAGTTGCCCTGTAATGAACTCCAATGTGATTCACAGGGCTTGCATTTCAGGGTAGTGAGTTCTATGGTGGGATTAGTGAACTAGGGAGGGAAAGTTTGAGAACTCTGGTGTAATTCATTGAACCAGATGTTGCCTTCCATGTGATCTGTTATTTGAACGTCAGTGCGAGAAAATCAACAAAGATTAAAGCCATGAATAGATTGAGAATTATATATATAGGTCGTAGTGTTAGAACTCAATGTGCTTGAATGTGTTAATCTTCTCATTGAATGAATCAAACGTGTAAATAGCAGTCCAGAGGAGCAATTATAGAACAGAAAGAATCCTACCTATCTAAATATAAGACAACAAATAATGATCTTCCTTTCTTTACAATATTACAGTAATTATTTACAATACAAGAGGGGAAACTGCCTAATATGCAAATAGGACTGTGAACACCTAGTTTTAGCTTAAGTGTCCAGTTAAGTGCTATCAAGAGTTTCAAGACCATCACGGATCATTTAATCGATTTGCAATAGTTTGAGCTTCACTGGTCCCTTGAATCACTGCTTTTGGTAACAGTGATGCCTCATATAGAGACATCAGTGTTCTGACCTCTTATCCCGTTCCTAGACCTAACGCGACCCAAGATGCTTGCTATTGCCTCTTAACATCAACCAGTTCTTGTTGCAGGTGATGCCACTCTCAGGATATTTTATTAGCAAGATCTTATGTTTACCATCTTATTATGCGGCTGGTCTGATTTTGGTGGGTTGCTGCCCTGGTGGTAAGCTTAATTGTGTTATGTGGAATTCTCTTTGCGTTGTTTTTCTCATTTCACCTTTTCATGCTTTTAATGTTTTACAGGAACGGCAAGCAATATAGTCACGTATCTTGCAAGGTGTGTTGACAAAAGCAAATCCATTCTTATATGGAATTCTCCTAAGATCTTAGGACAATGGAAATAATAACTCTTTTTTCTTATCTTTTTGCAGAGGAAATGTAGCTCTTTCTGTGCTAATGACTGCAACAAGCACGCTAACTGCTGTGGTTGGTATATTAGAGCTTCTATCTCCTCCTTTTTCATTGTTTTCTTTTGCTAGTAATTTTTATTCCGGTAATTAGTTATGTGTCATCAAAGTAACAAGGGCAAGAACATAGACCTAGTATATGGGTATTTTACCATCTAGATAAAAGACCCTTTACAATTTGAGGTAGCCATAAACTGATGCATATGGGGGAAACGAGCTAAGTTGATAGTGATAAGTCATAGGGTTCACAGATGTCGAGATGCGAGAAGATAAGTTGATCTCACTATCTCCATCAGCCTTTAAATATTTTTTCTTGATTAAGGCAAAGATAAAGGCCTACGAGTAAAGCAGCAACTCAAATAATCCTGTCAAGTTGGGGAGGGTGAGACGTATGCATTCTAACCCATGCTAAAACACAGACAGACTGTTTCCTTATATCCTCAAAAGTCTCGAATTCTCATCTATGTGGTTGGGAGAAGAGTTGCTAACCACTAAACAGATCCTCCTTGACAAAGATTTTTCTTGATTATATCCTTTAATTATAAAGTGAACCTCAGGTTGACAACCAATTATAAGAATATTGTAATTTTAAAATGTACGAGCTTTGCATATTGATCGGATACCCTTGTAGATATTTCTTGTCATTGATTATTTATCTTGACAATGACGAACTTTCTTGTTGCTAGGTAAGACTATGTTCATATTTTCGTTCTCAACCCTGTGCTAAATGGAAGTATTTGACATTAGATCAGAGTAGTCGAGTTTAGTGTAGTTCTCCATCATTTGTGACGTTGATAGTAATATGATTCTTTTTTAGCTTGTTTTAGGTCATATTTCAGCTTCACTAGCTCATTCTTGAGTATCTTTCAGGTCAGCTCGGTTTGTGAACTTGCTTGAAGAGGTTATAGCAGGCACAATCATCCCCAACCTCTTTGCTTTGCAACTTAGGCTCTGACTCATAGAAGTTATTTGCAGTTTTTGCTCTTGGCTCGTCCTGTTATGAATCTCACAATATTTTCCCAAAAAACGGGTGACTCGCTATGTCAAAAAGTTTCTCATAGTGTCAACTGTCAATACACCGAGTAACATCTTTACACTTGAAATCTCACTTGGATCATTCTAAGTGTTTTCTATTAATAGATACTCTATTTTCTATTGTTAAGGTCATGACTCCCTTCCTCACTGCCAAACTTGCTGGACAATATGTTGCAGTTGATGCGGCAGGACTATTGACGTCCACTCTGCAGGTATTTCATTCATCTTTTCTCTTTACTCCCATGGTGCGTATTTTCTTGCATCGTGAGATCTTGGGGTTGTTGTCCCCCTTTTGTGATCATGGTTTGCTAAACCGGACTGAACCGGCTGATTCAAGGTGAATCGAACCGGTGTTGAAGGATCCGGTTCCTATTCATAGGTTAAATCTGTGGTTCAACAGAATTAGTCTTGAATCAATTGAATTGTCCGGTTCAGTTATCGATTCATCTGGTTCATCCCTGAACCAGACAGTTCACGACCGGTTTAACTAGTGTATGTAGAAAATGCTCTAACTGATGAGGCTGATGATGATCCTCGCAACTCTAACGTCTGACGACGATCCTCGCAACTCTAACTCCGTAACTCTAACTCGTCCGACGATGATAGTGGTTGTAATGATGCCAATCTTCTTTTTATTGAGTTTCGGATATCGTGATGACACTTATTAACAAATACTTTTGTGTTTATGTTTGTTTATTATACTAGTGTTTATCTTTTTTTTTAATTGATTATTGATTAGTCTAACATAAAATTATGCTCATTTTTATGGAAAAAAAAAAAGAACTTATTTAGTTTGACTTGAATAGTTCCGATTCGGTCCGTTTCACAACTAAACCGGTGAACTGAACCAGTTGTCTAAGTTCCGATTCCAATTCCGATTTCGATTCAGAAAACCTTGTTAGTGACGTGTACATAAACTAGTCCGCATATTCTTGATAAATTTGTGCTGCAATGTGTCCTAGAGGATTAGCAAAAAATCCCTTGCCTCCACCAGGTCACTTACATTGTGGATAATGTTGAAACCCCTCGGATTTCTGCTCTGTGACAAAAGCAAGTCAAATTATTTCTGTAATTTCTGAGGCTCTTGTTGCTTGTTTTATTGCAGGTTGTGCTTCTTCCAGTGCTAGCTGGTGCATTTCTGAACCAGTATTTCCAGGGCCTAGTTAAACTGATTTCACCCGTTATGCCACCTATTGCTGTGGTAACTGTGGCCATTCTATGTGGAAATGCTATTGCACAGAACTCCTCAGCGATCCTTACGTCGGGTGGACAAGTCATCCTGGCTTCATCTCTGTTACATGTATCTGGTTTTCTCTTCGGATACCTGGTTTCAAGATTACTGGGGATCGATGTTTCATCTTCACGGACCATCTCCATCGAGGTTGGCATGCAGGTAAATTCTCTGATTGAGTGGAACATCAATGGAATAAGCATGCGTCTTGCAACACCTTGAAGATACATTACTCACTTCTGGGATGAAGCTCATATTTAATATAAATGTTTGCCGATGTATCCCTAGTTCATGAACTTGTCTCATCGCCTTGGGCTGATTTTGCGTTACCAAACAATTCACTAAAACATTCTTTGTTCCATCACATTCTGGTGCTCTCAGAATTCAGTGCTTGGAGTACTGCTCGCTGCCCAGCACTTTGGTAATCCATTGACATCAGTACCATGCGCTGTTTCAAGTGTTTGCCACTCAATCTTCGGCAGTGCTTTGGCTGTGATTTGGAGACGTTCCACCCCAAAAGAAATCCAGCATTGAATGTCTTCAGAATCCATGCTCCTGCTGGTACATACCGAAGAATTTCATGTATAATCTTCTGAGTTCTGTGAACTTGATAAGACTGGTTGTTTCATTCATGTAGCAGAAGTTCGAGTTCTCAAGCTTTTGCTAAAGCTGAGTGACGAAGCAGTGTCAAGAAATCGTATGTATGCACTGTTTTATTTGCTAGGCTAGGCACCGCGGTTAGACCGACAAAGTGTGTAGACATACTGAGTTACGTTCAGCTTTATTTTCATTTTATTCAGCTTTTTCTGGATTGGACTTCAATCCCTGTGATCAGGTAGGGAAGCCACGCTGAAATGCTGTTCTTGGAAAATTGCTGGTAATTTTCCTGTGAGATTCCATTCGAGGGATGGGGCTGTGACACTGATGTTTCAGCTCTTTTCCGGGGCTCATTGCATGCTCGTCTTGAAGACATCATTCCGTCCTTCTGCCGTATTATGTGATCTGGTTCAGGACATGGATCCCCCCTGTTGTACAAAAGCTAGAGGAGGAGTTTGCTGTGCATCATCTAAAACCCGAAAATGAATAAGAAAAAATAATTAATTTTTTATCTAAAATTAAACCCTTTTTTTTTATAATGGCCCATTATGGGCAAAATATTAATGCTCCAAATCATGATTACAAGCTTGATACACGTATTTAGGAAGCTTATTGTCCGATGACTGTTTCCTATGGGATTCGGCTATGAAGAACGTCATCTCGTGCGCAGCCATGTTGGCCTCCCTACCTATCCAACCCTACCTATCCAAGAGCAAGTACATTTCGAGAATTCCTACATCCGCCTGTTACAATCCTGTAGAACAACGCCTTGTAATGGGAGATCTGATGCAACGTTTGTTAGCGCATCCACTATCTATCTGTCGAGAGTCAGCTTCAAGAGAGACTCATTCCGTGCCCAAAGACCTCGTCAGGTTCAAACCAAATTGCATCGCCATACCTTCTCCCATGAAAGGTGATGCTTCCAACATCACATTACTGCCTGCCACTGTCCTTATGTAACATCCCTAATTTTCTTAATTTTTTTTATAGAAATTCACGTGATATTACTGTCGTTGGATCCAACGTCTCAAATAGATAAAAACTAAACATACTATCTTAGTCATAACAATTAAATTAAGTTCACTTATATATCCTTAGTTTAAAAAATTTTAACACACTGAATCATAACTTAGAATATCACGTTCGCGACGGAATTTACATCTTTTTCTAAGATTAGAATAACTTTCACACGTAAGTTACATCTAGTATCAAATCTTAGGTCACACTTCTCATTCAAGTCTTGTTCCTATAACAAAGAAAAGAGAAAAGACACAGAAAAATAATTATCGTGAACTACAGGAGTTAAATAACGTGTCGGTTCCCTTATCAGGGGTTATACGAGAGAAAAAGATAAAAAAAAGAAAAAGGGAATGACCACTTGAATCCTTTGTTCTAACACTCTGAAACTATCATACCAATATGGCATTCATAATTATCATCACAACTATACGAATGATTCATCCTAGTCATATAAACACATTTAACATCTCGTAATAACGTTCGAAATCACACGTCAATCGACACTCCAGACATCATCAACATCATTTACTATCGTCATATCTTTCATGATATGACGATTAAAATCTCCATATCAAACAAACTAAGACAATGGCACTGTGACACGATAGGTCCCCGGTCTAAGTCTCACGTACACTTAAGACTTTGTTATACTTATCATCATATCAATCATATACAGACGACATATAATAAATACCCTCAATATTATAATTGTGTCATTGATGAGATTTATTCAATTTCATAAATAAACTCTCTTCAGCTTTAGCAAAAGGCGCATCCGCGAAAGTGGATCAGTGAAACCGGAGTCCATGGTCTCCTGCAGTGAGATATCCTCATATCAAAACGACCTCACAAGATTAATGAAAGAATATCATCATCAAGTCACTATATAACATAACGACAGACACAACGTTTTTTTGTGTTTTATATCACGGAGTTGTTTCACCAATTATGGATTTACACTTCTTTCACATATTCATTATACCAGCAAACAAGACATAACACACACCATACAACAACACTCCACAGCACTCAATATTTAGCACACAGCAGTTACAATCAATATTTTACATCAGTCACATTTATTGACTACGTCCAAAGATTCTAATGTATATTATTATACTGTGTGAGAATAATAATATGAACTTTAACACATAATAAATCTAAACGTTACCTTTTATCACATCTTCACATATACAAGCTCAGCCTCGTCCTTAAGTGATAACGAACAGCGTCTCCAAATCTTATAATATAATAGGATTCACATATTAATATATTTTCTGATAAATATTTATTCACGTTAGAGAATTAACATATTTATTTGTATTTCATAAAAAATCATTATATTAATATTACGAGGAAAGTTTCCTCGTCAATAGATTTTGGAAGTTTCGGACTGTAAGGATGTTTCTTAAAACCTGATAGTTCCAGCACATCGTCATTTTTTCGTGCGGCCCTCTAGTGGGTCATCCCCAACAAACCCCAATACAAAAATAAAGTAAAAGAAACCAGAACTAATACACCTTTTAAAAAAAAAAACCATAAAAAAACCTATCATAAACCTCCTAATGGACCTGAACGGTTGGATTTCCAATCCTACAGCCACGATTTGGTATCGCACCCTTGTTGTACTTCATCCCACAACAGGGGATCCAACTTCTCTGGTTCATGCCTCCGTAAGATCTCACAAGAGAAGAAAAAAAAAAAAAAAAAAAAAAAAAAAAAAAAAAAAAAAAAAAAACCAAGAGTGATCATGTACACAATATAACTTTCAATTGAAAGCATCAGAGTTTTAATTGTTATAACGGGCTTGGCATATCATATGGGGTTTCAAGGTGCAGCTCCTCAACTGAGCACTCAGAATCGAACCTATCTATCGATTATTGTCATCCGCTATTTCACTGAAACGGAGGTTTCAAGAAGACTTTTTCAATTATCAAGTCTTTATAGCCTTGGATTATCTTGCAAGCCAAAGGTTAGCCTCGGAACGATTCCGGGGAATTGAAATGATTCAGAGTAATATTTATATGCTCAAGAGTCTTTTCTACAAGGAAAGGAGCACCAGAAAAACTCATAAATTCTTAGTTTGTCAGTGAGATTCAAAGTCTCTGGATGAGATTAGAGAAATGAAAGAGAACGAGCTAGTGAAGTCATTTTTGACTTTCTAATATGAAGTGGTATTCATGTCCTCACACCAACTCATAGGAAATAGCTTCATGTGTCACAGGAAAACAAGCGTTGGTTCATTATCGAGTAATGATTTAACCAGTGAAATGTCGGGGTCCAGTATGGTTTTGGTATTTCATTCTTGGTGTGGTGTACAAAATCAACTGGTAACGTATGATTCATATGCGACATCTGAAATATGGTAGTATAATATTTGGGGAAGTATTCCTTTCAACATGGATTTTAGATGGAGTGCTTTGTGTTGTGCAGAGATCGCAAGAGAAGGTGAGCGCCATATTGAGGTTGTAGCGTAATGGCAGCCATCGGCCCATGAGCATATGATGGGGAAAGCTCCAAAGAGAAGCGTTGCAAGATCATTGATATAACCAACTTAGCTTCCATCATCGCGAAGTTTTGCCCGATGCATATACGCGGCCCCCATCCGAACGGGAAGAACGCAGCATTCCCTTCCACTACCTTTGCAACTCCTTCAGCGAACCTATCTGGCCTGAATTCTTTGGCATCCTCGCCCCAAAGCTTGGTATTCTGCTGAGCAGGCATCATCACCAAGTTCAACATAATACCGCCAGGTAGAGAGAGGTTTCCTAGCTTTGTATCTTTAGGAACACTTCTTGTGGTTGTAATCACAGGAGAATACAGTCGGAGGACCTCGTTCAATATCATCGTCACCTTCCAACGAGAAAGAACATTGTCAGCTTTCAGGTCAGGTTCTCGTGGCATGAAAAGCTTTTAAAGGGTGTCTCTGGGAAGCACTTACTATTTTCAGGTGATTTAACCCATCATATTCTGGTTTGTTATTTCCAAACGTTTTCAGAACCTCGTCTCGAGCCTTCTCTTGCCAATCTTGGTGCTTGGTGAGCAGTATCAGGGTCCATACTAGTAGAACCGAGGTTGTCTCTTGACCGGCGAAGTAGAACAGCTTGCATTCTTCAATAACTTCCTCGGCTGTCAGTCTTATTTTGCTTCTTCCTTCTCCTAAACTTGAGTTCACCAATATGCTTAGCAAATCGCCCTTGGGAGGTTCTCCTGCCTCCATCGCTCGCTTTCTCTTATTAATCATACCTTGAATTAGACCATGTATCTCGTCGTCCAGTACCTTCATCTGCTTGTTGCTTCTAGTTGGGAGGTACCTGTCCATGAAAGAGGATAAGCTTCAACTGAATACAGGAATCAAAATTTCGCCTTGTCAGAGATTCTATCTCGTTCATAGCTGGTCCTGATTCCTGATAGAATGAAGAGGATTGACTGTAAGTTAGCTAACAGCTTATGCGATCTCTTTGAAACCGAGAGAAGCATTTCGCAATTACCTCCAACCAGGGATGAAACCTGTTCCGAAAATTCTGACTGCAAGATCAGCTTGCTGCTTGAGGAGTTGAAATGTCTTCCTTCCTTCATCATAACTACTGCCAAATGCTGCTCTAGATATCACATCCGCACTGAAGGTCTGAAGATACGGCCACACATCCACCTCACGGGGGCTCGATTTTGACAGTAGCTTGTCCCATTTGCCGATCAGATCAACACAGGATGCATAGAATGCTGGTAGCATCAGCTGTAAGGATGCAGGGTTCAGAAAGCCATTGTGTTTTCAACAATGTCCTTATCGAGATTCCAAAGACCGCTTCAACAGACGCCTAACCGATTTTGCCTTAGCATGCAGGGTAATATGAGCTCTTGAAGCATTTTTAATCTGTTAATCTGAGTATCTAACTGTCCTGTTTAAACAGGAGAAGTTGGAGGTAGAAATTGGAAAACGTCTACAATCTCAACATGATTATGATAATTTCGAGTGAGATATAACCTTCAACTTCTCAACGTGGAAGGCAGGGTTGAGCAACTTCCTGTGCTTGGCCCATTTCTCCCCTTCATACTGCGCCAAGCCAGGGATCAGCAACTTCGAAAACCTGTTCAAGACCGGCTTATGGAAATCGTGCATCCTGGAGAAAACTTCTCTTATCAATTCGGGTTCGGTGATGGTCACGTTTGGAAAGGGTCCTATCCACACAAAGGACTTGTTGCCTGCAAGAGTTGTTTCCGAAATTACCGTTCATATTAAGAATTGCTGATATTGTTCAGTCTCTAACCCAGAAAACCAAGTTAATCGTGTATCAACTTTTCTATGTACACATAGATATGTAATATCTCTTTTTTTCTTTTCGAGATGTGCGAAACCATTATTTCACATATATTCTGAACAATCTCAAACAATCAACAACCCACTAAACATTGAAACAAAAACAACAGAAACATTCAAGAACAGTCTTCGTGCATACCGAGCTCCCTGAGGGTGCGGTCCACAAAAGGATCAACACGACCGAAATAATCATTGTCGAATGCCATAGGCTTCAACCTGACCTCCGTTTTCATCGCCTGCGACTCCTTCGTGTCGCCGACGAGGAGCCTGTAAGGCTTGCCAGAGAGCCCCTGCTGCCTGAGCCGCCTCTCCAGCTTCTTGGGTCTCAACCATATCCAGTTGATCACGTTACTACATGCCCATGTTGCTAGGATTATGGCAACCGATACTATTACTAGTGGAACTGTTGTGGATATGATGAACTTCATCGCCGAGTTAAAGATCATGATGATTATGCTAATGTTGATGAGAGGATTTGGTATCGCTCTCCTTAATCCATTTTATGGGTTGCAACAAGTTGGAAAATATTAGTATGTGTTGGAGGACCACTAGGAGAAGTTTGATGAGTACAGACTATAGTGTAGAGGTGGCTACAATGTACTGCGTGGAAAATTTGCACAAACAGCTTAACAATGTTGGGATCGGAAACAAACCCATATTAGGGGGGTCCAAGTCAAAGAGGGTATTTACAAACCCGTCGGGTTTGAGTATGAGATTTGGAATTGGATCGGGTGTGTGATGAACGCAAACCTGCCTCATTGTTATCTCTCTATGTCCAAATTGGTGTTTGGCTCTGCTGAAAGAGTGTCGTTGGAAAAATGCTGCTCTCGATCACGCTGGGTTTTCAGTCTGACAAAAGTAGCATTTGATTTGTTAATATGAGACAATGTTATCATTGCTCTAACTCAAATAAAGTTCAGGTATCCAGAAAAAGCAAGCATAGTATAACTTTTGTCACTATGATGGATTTTGCATAGAGTGCTTAGTATCATGCAAAGATCGCATGAGAAGGTGAGCGCCATATTGAGGTTGCAATGTAATGGCAGTCATTGGACCATGAGCATATGATGGGGAAAGCTCGAAAGAGAAGTGTTGCAATATCATTGTTAACGCCAACTTAGCTTCCATCATCGCGAAGTTTTGCCCAATGCATATACGTGCCCCCCATCCGAATGGGAAGAACGCGACATTCCCTTCTACCACCTTGGAAATTCCATTCATGAACCTATCTGGCCTGAACTCTTTTGCGTCGTCGCCCCAAAGCTCAGGACTTTGATGAGCAGAAATCATCACCAAGTTCAACATTATGCCGCCTGGTAGACGGAGGTTTCCTAGCTTTGTATCCTTGGGAACACTTCTCGTTGTTGCAATCACCGGAGAATACAATCGGAGGACCTCATTCAATATCATTGTCACCTTCCAACAAAAAGAGAAAGTCAGCTTTCAGGTTAGATTCTCATGTATGCAAGATTTATAAGGGGGTCTCTAGGAGTGATTTCAGAGGTGCTATTAACACTTGACACTGACAAAACATGCTAAAACTTATGACACGACACGATGAATCTGAAACAGAACAAGAAGCTGGCAGCAGATAGCGCCACCACGCTGTGGAATTATGGACGGAAAAACCTAAGACAACAGGACGGTCCTTGCAGCATAAGTATAGCACTAACTATCTCAAAGGGCTACCATCTTTGCTAAGTCGACGAATTCTATTTGTATACCCGTAGAGACACTCCATGTTAGAAGACAGAAGCTGCACACTTACTAATTTCAGGTGGTTTAACCCATCATATTCCGGTTTGTTGTTTCCAAAAGTTTTCAAAACCTCGTCTCGAGCCCTCGCTTGCCAATCTTGGTGCTTGGCAAGCAGTATCAGTGTCCATACTAGCAGAACGGAAGTAGTCTCTTGACCGGCAAAGTAAAAGAGCTTGCATTCTTCAATAACTTCCTCGCTAGTCAAGCTTACATGCTTACTGTCTTTTTTCTCCCCTAAACTTGAGTTCATCAATATACCAAGCAAATCATCCTTGGGAGGTTCTCCTGCCTCTATCGCTCGCTTTCTCTTATCAACTATGCCCTCGAGAAGACCTTGTATTTCGTCGTTCAGTGCCCTCATCTGCTTGTTGGTTCGAGTTGGGAGGAACCTGGCATGGAATGAAGATGATGTTCAGTTGAATACAAAAAGGAATCAAAATACCACCTGGTTGGAGTTTCTATCTCATTCGTAGCCAATCTTGAACCCTATAAAAAACATGTTACTGACAATCACCTTTGTGTTGTCATTTAAAAGCTGTCGCAAATCAATAGATGCGAGGAAAAGTGCTAAAAAATGATTGCGAAAACGACTGTCTTTGGTATTTTTCTCAGTATACAAAAAAGGGTGTGCTTTAAAAGTAAGACTAGCATTTCGCATTTCTCAACTCTAATTGTTTTCGTGCAGTTACCTCCAACCTGGGATGAATGCTGTTTGAAAAATCTTGATGGTGAGAGCGGTTTGCTCCTTCAGGAGTAGAAATATCCTCCTTCCTTCATCGTAACTACTGCCAAATGCTGATCTAGATATCACATCCGCAGTTAAGCTCTGAAGATAAGGCCACACATCCACCTCGCGAGGACTCGTTTCTGACAATATCTCGTCCCATTTGCTTATCATTTCAGCGCAGGATGTATAGAATGCTGGTAGCATCAGCTGTAACAACGTAGGCTAGAAAAATGGGCAAAGGTGCTGAAAGAATACTAAGAAACTTAATATAAGACATAATAATTAATGTGTTAATCGAGACTCAAACTACTGCTTGAACAGACATGTTCACGTTTTTCGCCCTTGGACTCCTGGTAATTGAACTCTTCAAGCATTTTATACTCAAAATACCACATTTTGTTTTCTAATCCTGTTACAAACTTTACAAGGTGAAGATGGTACTTGGAAAACATCGTTACAATCTTGATTTTAAGCTTAGAATTTTGAGCGAGTTAGAAATAACCTTCAATTTCTCGACGTGGAATGCAGGGTTCAGCAACTTCCTGTGCTTGGCCCATTTCTCCCCTTCGTACTGTGCTAGTCCAGGGATGAGCAACCTCGAAAGCCTGTTCAATATCGGCTTCTGGAAATCATGCATCCTTGAGAAAGTTTCTCTTATCAACTCGGGCTCAGTGATGGTCACGATTGGAAAGGGTCCGACCCATACAAAGGAACTCTTACCTGCAAGAGTTTCCGAAATGCACTTTCATTTGTTTAGTGAGTACAATGGTGATAAGGGAGAAGTTATGTTAATCATGTGAACCTAAACTTGATCTTCAAGAATCATTTATAGATATGTAGATCAAAACAGAAAAGACAATTCAAATAAAGTGTGACAACAGCTATCGACATATCATTGGCACGAGATAAAACATCATGAATCGTATGTGCTGAAAGTATGAGTCGCATGTGCTTTTCAACACTTCTTGTAGCACCCGATGGGCTACTACAGCATCAACGATGCGTGTGCAATCCTCACCTATATAACTCAATCAATCAACTAAATATTCCGCAAAACAATTGAAAACAGAAATAACAGAACAAACAAAGGTTCGGAACAGTCATCCCATATACCAAACTCCCGTACAGTATTCTGGACGAAGGGATCAACTCGACCAAAATAATCGTTAGTAAATTCAATTGGCTTCGACTTGGCTTCCGTTAGCATCTCTAGCGCCTCCCTCATGTCGCCGACGAGGAGCCTGTAGGACTTGCCGGAGAGTCCCTGCTGCCTGAGCTGCCTCTCCAGCTTCTTGGGTCTTAACCATATCCAGTTGATCAACAGACTACAAGCCCATGTTGCTAGGATTATGGCAACTGATGTTGTTGCTAGTACTGCAACTGTCGTGGATGTGGTGAAGTTCAATGCCATGTTTTTTTAAGATGATGATTATGAGGATAAGTTAAAGAGAAGATTAGAATCTTGTTTCTTGATCTTTCATTCGATGGGTAGCAACAAATTGGAAAACTTTATGTCAGTATGTGTTTGAGGACCACTAGGAGAAGCTCAAGTTGCAAACTTTTGGCATTTGCAGTGGCTGTATAGGGATAATCCCTTTTTGCCTTCTTTGACCAGTAGCAGAAGATATCTAAGGATGTTGAGGTTGTCAACTACTTACGTCCTTGATAGATGTACCTTATGTAGAGTCAATATTGGGGTTCCACACTAATATAATCTAACCCCATGTTTATCTTATTATGTGAAGAAAACAGCACAAGAATAAGTAGAAAGTCGAATTGTTTAGTTTGAACCGTGCGTATTACGCATGGAAGTGCTTGATGGTTTCCTGTGAGACATTGAGCACGGGTTAGAGAAGTGTGCGTGTTGGTGGTCCAGTAATCGCTAAGCACGACCTAGGCAGGTCGTGCTTGAAGCGTACAGGCCGTGTCGGAGGATTTTCTACGTATTACGTTTTTTCTTCATTTTGTAGGGTATATGTATACAACCCATGTAACAATATCTGGTGATTTTTATAGTTTTTTGTTTTTGATATTCGGATTTTCTTCATAAATTCGTATGTTGTGTGTTGTTCTTTCTCTCGATCTATCTTCAATCTTTTTCAAGAGATTTGGTTGCTCGTTAACTTGTCCAAAATTTTGACAACCAAGACCGATAACACAAACAAAAAATCAATACATATAACAAAAAGTTCCTCATAAAATAAAATGATAGTTTTGAAAACAGTAACCTGAATAATGTATCGAGATGAAACAAAAAACATTAAAAAAATCTTCTTCTTTTTTACTCCTTTCGTCCCATGAAGGTTGCAACACTTTGACTGTGCACACATGTCGAGGAGAAGTTTGGCTCGCCTCACGGGATGATCAAATAATTTTTTTGTAAAATTTTCGTGAAACACTAATGATAGTTGTTGTTGTGTAGTATAACCTGAGTTAAAAAATTTCATTTTTACATCGTCTAGTAATAAAACGAAGTTAATCAAAATACATAGAAAATAGTATCAAAAGTTAAAGTGTTGCAACCTTCATCGGACGAAGGGAGTATTTGTAAAGAAACAGAAGTTGGCTTAGTGATAAGATCTATATATAAAGATAAGGGTAAGACGTAATATACCACTCCACCTCTGCTTACAAGGTGTCCTCCTCATGTCCAACACTTAGTGGAGTTAAGTGCATACGTGTCGTTTTTTCTTTTTTCTTTTTTTTTTTTTCCCTTACGTATCATTAGTTTAACAAAATCGAAATCATTATCAAACATTTTTATTTCATCAGTTGATGAAACAAAAATAGAAAAAAAATAACATATAACCCCATTAAATTATGGGTAGGAAACACTTAATCCCTCAAACTTATGAAATGTGCGCTTGTTATGAATCGTTTATAAGACGATTAAATCTCGTTGATGCAATTTTGTTATATCATTAAAACGAATAATGAAATTCTTTAAAATACGTGTAGAATGAAATGGATATATTAAAATCCATTGAGAGACAGTTATTAGATAATATTATTTTAATAGAACTACTCCCGCTCCCCAAAAGAATCCATGAACAGTGTTTGATCGAATTTTCTCCAAAATTAATTTCTATTTGGACAAAAACTAAACCATCAAAACCCTAAGGGGAAATTATGCAAAAATCCCTCAGTGAGTTTCACTTCACATAATAGTATCCAAAATCTTCTAACATACATATGGATATCTTAAATAAAAATCATACAATTCAGTACCTGAATTCCTTAACCTAACCAAACCACACCTACAATTTAACCCAACCAATTTCCCTCCAAAAATCATCCAGCCTGATAAAACCCTAATTTCCTCCAATCCCCTCCCACGAACTGCCACGCCATAGCCTCTTAACTGCCTCTTCCTCTCTGCGCCGCACCTTTCTCCTCAACCACCCACAACCCAGAAACGTTCCGCCTTCTCCTCAACCAAATTCGACCTTGAAACTGTCCCCTTCTAACTTTCTAACATCAAATCTCGCCCCTAAACGAACTCTCTCAATCATTTCTCATCAACAATGATTCCCAAAAAGAGAACTGTATCGACCGATCATGAATCGGTCAGGAAGCGTGCGAAAAAGGATGGGTCTTCGAAGGAGCTGAAGATGACTCAAATTGTAATTAGGTTTGTGAGACTCAAATCGTAAAGCTTGATTCATCAATTCTTCAATGACATACATGATTCATCAATTCTTCAATGACATGCACTGTATCTTACTGGATTATGTACTGTTTTTTGATTTGTAGCTCACAGAGCAGGACATCGACGAAGAGAAACCAGGCCAAGGCGAAAAGAAAAGAAAAGTGGCAATTTTGCAAATAAGGTGCTCTCTTTCCTATTTCAGTGACAAGATACAAACCTTAAAGAGCGTTGTTTCATCCGCATGTATGGCTAAGCTCAGAACCACTCCCTTTCATCGATTTCTAGACACTCCTGCTCGCCACATTAACATAGTTCGGTTGAAGGGGATTCTAGACTCATTTAGTGTCCAATCGTTAGGGCTCATGGTTGGGGTTGAGCAAAATATAGTTCCACTTACAAAAGAACAAATTTCATTGGTTGTAGGTTTGAGATCGATTGGTTTGAATGTGAATTGTAAATCGAGATTGGAAAGCTAAACTCTAAAGAGGTTATTCAATGGGAAGGAAAAAAATGCAACCAGGGCCCTTGTTGTAGAGAAACTATTAGTATTGGCTCGAGGGGAGGATAAGCGTACAGTGGGGGATTTTGTTCGAGTCTTTGTATTGTTTCTTTGTAACTGTATTTTATTCCCGAGGACAACCTTCTATATCCCCTATTTTTGTTTCTCATATGTTGATAATCTCCTTATGATCGGAGAATATGCTTCGGGAGCGGCAGTTTACAAGTTGATTGTAGACGGCATCATCAAGTATAAATCATTCAAGCGTGAAATGGCGCGAAAAAGGGAAAGAAAAAAGAGGATGATCAAGAGATACCACCTGCAACTCCCTACTTCGTGGGATGTACGTATGCATTATTGGTATGAAATCTTAATTTTCTTTCCTTTTAAACTTTGATTTTACACTGTGATTGAGTTATATATGGACTATAACCTTGTTTGACATGCATTATAATCTTGTTTGGAATGCACTGTAATCTTGTTCGATATGCACTGTATAGTTGACAACATTAAGTTTGCATTGTTATTGAGTTATATATGCAATATAATTATGTCAGATATGCACTGTAATCTTGTTTGACATTCACCGTATTGTTGATAACATTGATTCGCATGTAGGATTGGGTGTACGAGATATTTGACGGCAAATTCTTAAATCCAACGGAGCATGTGAGAATCCCACGAATGTTACGTTGGATTGACATCAAGAGTACGGTGGACAGCACAAAGAAGTTATTTTCTGAAGTTTACCCGCATGAGGTCGTATCTATATTCCCAAGCAAAGAATAAAGGTTGCTTCTGTTGAATGAAGTTTGACCATTATCACAACAGGTAAATCTGTCTTATGCAATGACAATGTAGATACTTATATGAATAATGCCCTAGAGAAGGAAGAAGAAGAGAAGGGACAAGAGAAAGAAGAAGAGAGACAAGAGCATGTGGAGGAACAGAAGGATGAAGAGGAGCACTTCAGTGGGGTGAAGTTGTAGGTTAGAGAGTGAAAAGAGTTGTTGCATTCACGCTGGTTCGTGGTGTTTGCCAAAGCTTGCAGGAGGAATTTTTGTTGGTTCACCTGATCCAGCTACTATTGCTGAAGCTATCAAAAGACAAACCAAACGTGGCAAGTGAACAAAGCGACAATCTTGGATAATTACACCAAAGAAGCATGGCGCCAATAAGGCAGAAAAAACATCGCCCATTAACATACCATCGTCGTCGCCAGGAAAAAAGTCAGGAAAGAAGTTGCCAATCATTTCAAAGGAAATGCCCAGTGTTAGTGGAATGGAACTCCTTCCAATCGAAGATCAAGAGTTAGTGCAGCATTTTTTCAGCACCTGTGACATGGAGTGAGTTCTGTCTTTTGTTATTTTTAAACTGACTTGTTCCTTTCTATAAAATGTTATCTCACATAGTTTGAACTGAAATTTATCAGATATAGAACTGCATGCCATAGAACTCCTTCCTTTCTTTAACATGTCTGATTGGCCTGCTCTAATTTATAACAGAGAAAGACTCCGGGAAAATCCAACCGATGATGGTTGTGATTGGTTAACGGGAAAGGATATTGTTCTCCTGCTCAAGAACAAGGCTCTTAGTGCTGACACGATCAATTGCATAATGTCGATGGTAACTGAAGGAACAGATTACACTTGTTGGAGGTCTGAGATATTGGTAAGAATTGTTATTTAGATTGACTATAATTACACCTCTAATTTCGATGGATACTGAAATGAAGATTGTCATCCACTGTTTTTATATAGATACTCTACAGAGAACATTTGCATCAATGGTAAAGGAGGATGAGAGCAAATGGAAAAGGGATATCCTGGCTATCAATTTGGAATGGTGGGTAAACATTTTCAGGCCTGGATTAAGAAGTGCACTAAAGAGAAGTTCTCGTCTTCTCGACCCGTTTTGATCCCTCTTCATGATCGAGAGAGGTGGCATTGGAGTCTGTTAGTTTTTGATACCCAATCAGGAGAACTAACTCACTACGATTCCTGTCGTGTGGGTTGGAAGCGACTGTCACGTCAAGGGGTAGTTCTCTTTATTTTTCTAAGTTTATGTTGTTGTATTTCATATAGAATCTGTGCATTAATGTTTTTTTTTTTTTTTGGTGAAAATCACAGGCCCAATTTATAGAGAATTACATCAATGTGGTATATGAGATGGAGTGTAAAGTGGAGTTGAAACAAGATGGAAAGTGTCAGCAACAGGAGGATGGCATAACTTATGGAGTTTTTATTTGTTTGTGGGCAGAAGCGCTCGCGGCGAATACTTATTACGAGGGACGTCATTTTGACATTGCTCAAGAAAGAGCTCGATTAGGTTTGAAGCTACTGCGTCATACGTATTGTGAATTCGAGAGGCCGAGCAACTAATCGTAAACTGCCATGATGTTATAAAAACAACTGTCGTTACTAATATTATGAACTGCAGTTCTATGTAAAGTTAACTGTCATTATGTCATGAACTATTCATTTGTAATGAACTGCATCATTTGAACTGCCAAAACGAAACTGTATTATACTTTGTAGAACTGCATGAGATCGACTATCATTTCCTACACGGATGATGATATCATTTTGTCATGAAATATTGATTTGTCATAAATGGTGATGATGCAAACAGATAATGTGATGACGTACAATCATGAACTGGATGATATTTATTTTTGAACTGAATGATAAAACATGCATGAACTGTATGAATTATATGAAGTTTTGAATCCATGAAGAGGCACAGTAAGAGGTTGATGAGAGATAAATCACATGACATCATCTATATTATACTTCAACAATGATGCACTTGATGAGTTTGAAGTTGATAAAGATTCATTCGTATTCACTTGATGACATGGTAAACATTTGTATGAAGTTGATAAAGTTTCATCCAATCAAGTCTGATGTTAGTTCTTTTAGGAAAATTTTACTCCAACGATGCACTGATGCACTTTGAATATAGTTTATGACGAACTGCCTCTAGAGTTCTACATGAACTATAATTATACTGACTGTAAACTATCAAGGGTGACAATAAGATTATGACATAGATCAATTAGATTTGTTGTAAGCATCATAAATATTTATGTTTTAGCACAAAAAGGGCTACCAACGACTCCATACATTAATTCTCATTGTTCATTGACATGAATTGTGCCTTTGTACAAATAAACTATGGTAATTATTGTACACGAACTGTTATGAACTGAAGTTATGAACATGACTTTAAGTAACTTGTGAACTATCACGTAGTGTCAAGAAATGCCATGTTGTCATCAGATAGGGGAGTCATTTAACGTCATGAGGTATCATGTAGTGTTGTTTAATGAGAGTCTTTCTTTTAAGTATTGTGCACTATCATTTAGTGAACTGCAGGTAGAGTAAGTCATGAACTGTCATCCGTTTAGTGTTGAACTATCATGAACTGTCTGTTCAACTACGATGCACTGGTATCAAGGAATACATGAACTACATTTTTAATAACTAAGAACTGCATACAATACATAATGAATGAAGTTTACAAGTACACAAAATTGACGAACTCCATGGAACAGTACATAATGCCACAGATATGAGACTTTACGACAGTTCTATGAATTCGTAAAAACACATCGACATTTTACATAGTTTAATCACCACGGATTGTGCTTTGACAAGTGCGCATATTGTGCCCACGTCTGTGGCAGCGAGTGCACGTCATCGGTCGTGAATTGACTTGAGAAGGTATCCTTCTGGTCCTCCTTCAACCTGGTTGTGTTGGTACATCCGATGCCCTTATCTCAAATAGATCAAGAGGAATCACTGTAACGTCCCGACTTTCCGCGTAGGAAGACACGTGAACGTTATGCCGTCACGGACCCGGTCCGTGACAAGGCTAAGCAAACCGAATAGGTTTTAGGGGTACAGAAGTCAAGAAAAACATAAACAGTAACATAGTCATAGTCTACATTCCCAAATACCTGTTTAGTTACAACACTTAAGCGGAAGCTATGTAGATCAATTATTATATTTAAACAATAAAGTCATCTGATCTACCATAATATTCGAAGTTCATGGATTCGTTTATATACATGCAAGCTCTCTCTCTAAGAGACTTTAGGTCCTGCTGGGGGCATACCTGCAATTGAAAAACATAGCCGTGAGCTAATGAAGCTCAGCAACCTCTGGTGTATGAATCCCAATTACAAGAACCTTCCGTTAACGGCTATGGCGACCGCCGAAAGTCCCTAAAATATTTTTATATATATATATGAAAATATGGGCGTCATATCTCACAACATCGTTTCTCATTTCTTTATATGGCTTTGTATCGTTTTTAGGAGTCATTCCTTTATTTTGCAATTATTTAGGATTTATGACTCGACTCAGAAGCGAAAACTCCAAGGATATGATCGACTCGGAATACAGAGATAAGATAAAGTGTCAATCCTCATCCGGGTTTCCCAATAGATTCTGTTTTCGCACCTGCCTACCCTGTGCGTCGCCTTGTACCTCTTGTACGCATTCAATGTGGTATCGTTTGCCAGCATTTAGGTAATTTGGGCCTCCCTGCAAAGAGTAACCCGTGGCCCCACCACATCGACGTAGAAGCCGCTGCATGCATGCAAAGAGGATGGGGGATGCCCATCACTCCCTAACTAGTTTTCACCCGTGATGATGACTCAGATGATAATACAGGAGTGCAATTACTCAAACCCAAGCCACCAAGGCTATTCAAAAAAACAGATTATCGCAATGGATCGAACAAGGTACACCATGTTCGATCTTCTCAATAATTTCAAGGAAAACGACCAATGATCCAACGGAATCTACAAGGGATGTCAATGCCGTCCTTATCAGTTCAAGGAGGCGATATTTCTTATTCGTTTGCTTTTCGTTAGTTCACAT
>JAOVYX010017365.1:0-22409 GCA_035668315.1 Drosera spatulata
AAAAAAAAAATTTCAAAACATGTATATTTAAGATGAGAAATAAGCTTACAAAAATGAAAAACTGTTCTGGAATGAATTCTTTTTGCTCTATATTTAACCCTATCCTTTTATCTTTATTGTCAATTCAGTTAGCTTTCAAGCATTAGATCAGCAATGGAGGAAGAACAAAAGGGCTGAACTCGAAATTGGAAAATACTTGCAAGGCGCGCACTCACTGACAAATTATTCCAAATCATTTTATTGTCCGAGTAACGCGTTAGATGATAGATGCCTCAAGCATATCTTCAGCTTCCTTTCTCCAATTATAGGTTGTTGGTATCAAAATTAACATACGACAATGGGTTAGGGCACAAAACAAGGCCTAACACCATCAGGCCAAGGGCCTATGAGAAAGGCCAGATGGCATGTCATGAATGGCTAAGTCATTCGTCTTCTAAGAAGATGACAGATGTCAACCATACAAAGGATCAACGGTATCCTATAAATATCCTCATTTTATCACCAAAACAGATAACTTCACTGGACCCAACTCTGCAAGCCATTTAATGGGACATCTACTCCTTACTGACTTAAGCATCAAAACTGATCTCCGAAGAAACCCTCCTCGGGCCCGACTAATCGGTGTATTGTTTTTTGGTGTCATTGTAGGTTAAGAGTCTGAATTGAGGCCCGACAATAAAAACACTACCACACAAATACTTGGGATCATAAACCCAGGTCCCCTACCTGTTTTGACACAAATATTTTGACGTTCACGTGGGGCGCCGGTTTGATGACTCAAAAGAGTCGCAACACTAAGAACAACGAACAGACCCAGAGTACTAACGAACTTCAACTCGATATCCCACCCCGACCAGGAAACATGAGTGGGGTAATGATAGGTCGGGAGGACCCCAAGCACAGTAGAATTTAGTCACAATTGAGATATTGGCTATATTCCAAGCCCAAATGGAGAATCAAACTGCTACCTTTATAAGAACAATGACTGATCTCATAAGCCAAAGGCTACCCCCACAGGGGGCGGACTTAGCAAATGGAACACCAACTCGGTGCCCGACTTGAGGATTCCTCTTCTCAATGCTCCACTACCTGAAGATCTCCTACATCAGCTGAATTGAAATCGGATATTGGAGAAAGGCTGGAACCGAGTGTTGGTCGAAGGACAATACGAGTCATATCAGCACACTGAAGAGGACCTTAGGAGTCTCATTGATGTGTGTCAAAACACACATGTTTTTATAACTTTATAACCTGCGTTTTATTTCAGTTTTCAGTCATTTTTATTTATGCTAGTTTAGCTTTTGTTTTAGAGTCGGATACTGCCGTATTTTTGTGTTTTTCTTGTAGATTGATCATGGAAGACGCATTTTTATATAACGTCATTCGGAACAAGTTTTGAAGTCACGGAATGTGTGCAAAGACGTTCGGAAAAGGATATGGTGAAGTTTGGATGAGATGAAAAAGGAATTGCAAATTTATTAAACGACACGGGCCATGTCATTGAACATCAAACAACACAGCCCTTACAGCTTGAAGGATCGGAGTATTGTCCAAAGTGACACGACCCATGTTGATGATAACCGCGATGACACGGGTCGTGTTCCTTCACAATTTGGGAGCTTTCATGGAAGACACGAGCCGTGTCATCTGAAGGATTATGACACCGACCTTGTTGCGCAATGGTCACACAGAGGATTGTGCGTGACACGGCTATGCATTAGTGTGACACAGCTGTGTTGCGCTGAATTCCAGGATTGAATCCTAAATGTCAATTTCAGGTCTTGATGATGCATCCCTGAGTTTTCTACAAATATCAGATGTCCTCTTTCACTTCGAGAGAGCTTCTTCGAGGCAGAAACGCTGCCATAATGTAGAGAGAACAAGGAAAACCTCGTCAATCAAGAGAATCAATCCGTCCGAGCAAGGAGATCATCATCGAATTAATCGACGCGCTAAGGTGACGATCAAGGGGCTTCATCAAAGGATACATATTCATCAATAACGAGCTTTGTAGATCAAAATTGGAAGAGAAACATCTATAACCTCTTTATATTGAT
The DNA here is from genome assembly GCA_035668315.1 of Drosera spatulata. Lineage (NCBI taxonomy): Eukaryota > Viridiplantae > Streptophyta > Magnoliopsida > Caryophyllales > Droseraceae > Drosera > Drosera spatulata. The sequence continues at coordinate 2,058 of JAOVYX010017365.1, forward strand.
CTTGTCTTTATGATTATTGATTTTATAGTTATTGTTATTCAATCAATTATTGGATCTATGGATTGTGTTGATTATATTGCTTTTGGACAGATTTCTTATCTATGTTTCGCTAATAATTTCACCGTAGTGTGACGATGTACACGTGTTTGTGGTGGATTTCAGAGATGCGACATGATCATAATATTTCTTGCTTATGATTTAATGTTTGTTTCATGGATGAATTGATTGAGCTAAATTGCGATCATATGATTTAGAATAGGCCATTCTAAGTTGTATAATCAAGGTTTTATGCATTTATCATTCTCTTTTGACAAAATATGGTAGCAAATTATAAGTTATATCATTTTCTTTTGTATAACTTTGAGTATTCATTCCAATTGAGGTTATTCTTACTAGTCATTCTCTTTTGATAGTTTATATGGAATGTTGAGTTATGTGCTTAAACAATATTAGCTTAGTTAGGTTCATTCTCTTTTGGCCTAGCTAACTAATGTTAGGATTAGCTCATTTGCATATGAGAACATTATCAGCAATAACTTTAATTAAAATCACTTCGTTACAATATTCACAAACATGATTAAGTAAGGAAAAAAATACGATCGATGAAGAAATCCAACCTAAACACTATACTTTAGTCACGCTACCCTGGTTCCATCTTTAAGAAGTCGTTTGTCTTTATTGTTTAGTTTAGTTTAAAACACCAACCTCAAAACCCCTTTTTCTTGTTTAGAATCACCTTTAGCACATTAGTAAATCCGTTTGTTGTCACCCTGACTTACCGTTATTGTATTAATTTAATATCTTGCTATTGTGTGGCATAGTTAGGATATAATTTGCACACCTTACGACGGGCGTGTCACTCATCAACTCCAAGGTTTCGGCAAGAAGGTCTCGGGAGCAGGAAGTGAGAGGCAGAGAGGTCCAAAATCTGTCTGGGACCGAAGACCTAGAAAAGAAGGTGGAGGAGCTCTTCCACATGATGAGAGATGGAGCTTGGGACTCGGGACTGAAGTCAGGAACCAGTTTGAGAATGAAGACTCCAATTACAGAAGAGATCAACCAAAAGGTGCCCCATGAAAGGTTCAAGATGCCTAGCTACGAACCCTATGATTGGACCAGGGATCCAATCGATCATGTGCAGATCTTTTGGACCTCCATGAACCTAAGCGGAGTAGAAGATGCAATCATCTGCAAGGCCTTCCCTTCTACCCTACACGGACCTGCCCAGGTTTGGTTCATTTCACTATGCTCGGGTTCTATCTCTTCCTTCGAGGAACTTACAAGGGTCTTCACCACCTAATACGACAACAGTCAAAGGATCCAAGTAACCTTGGAGCATCTCTATGAAGTGAAACAAAGACTTGGGAAAGAGTTTGAGGGCCTACATGCAAAGGTTCAACTCGGAGGTGGTGCAAGTTGAACATATCGAGGAGATTGATATTTGCAGGGCATTGATTCCAGTTCTTGAGAATCAAATCCTGCTTTATGACCTTAGTCGTAAGTTTCCGTGAAAGTATACTACTCTTATGGCGAAAAACAGCCAGCATGTGACAGCCGACGCGATAATGGCAACTCAAATTAGGTTTAGAGAGACCCACGGAGAAACCCCGAGGGAACGAAACCGAGATGATTCCTCCAGTCTTATGGTAAAGATGAACTGGTCTCAAGATGGAAGAGGAAACCGGGGGTGCCCATCTCGGGGTGAGAAGAAGAAGGATAAGTCCAAAAAGAAGGGACCCAAGTACACACGGCACACTCCTTTAAATGCTTCAAGGGCAGAAGAGTAGTTACAGCTCGAGCGAAAAACCTGTTGATAAAGGAGCCCGAGAAGCAATGTTTCAAAGGAAAATAATCGAGACACTACAAAGTACTGTCTGTATCATCGGGATCACGGACACGACACCGAGGAGTGCTTATACCTCTGGGATGCCATCGAAGAACTAATCAGGAAAGGAGCCCTGGAGAGGTTTATAGTTGATCGGGATCCTCCAAAGGACCGATCTCCACAAAGGCCTAGAGAAATGACCTGTACCCTACCAAGACGAGAAGAGAGGGCAAAGGAACGTCCGAGAATCGATATGATATGCGGAGGACTTTCACCACTTGAGTACAGTGATAGCCTGGAGATCGTCGAACTTAGCATCTCACGATGATGCTGAGGTCGTAAGCTGAGGTCAGACCCGAGGACGGAGCAGGAATCACATTCCCTCACGATGATGCTTTGGTCTTAATTGTTCATATCGGGGAGTTCGACATAGTAAGGGTCTTGGTTGACAACGGGGCATCCCCGAACGTCCTATACTACATAGCGTATAAGAAGATGAGAATGAGTGACAAGGACATGAAGCCTATCAAAACCCCATTGGTCGGATTCAGTGGAGGGTCTGTCTATCCAAGAGGGTATGTGACTCTATAGGTGGTACTCGGAGATGAGACCACCAAAGGGACCTCCTTTAGAATGGCCGACTTCCTTGTGGTGGATCTCCCATCTGCGTATAACGAGATAATTAGAAGACCCATCTTAGAAAGGCTGAAGGCGGTGATCTCACCATAATACTTGACCCTAAAGTTCCCGACTACCCATGGTTAAGGGGTCATGAAGGAAAGCCAAAAAGAGTTTATGAGGTGTTACGAGGCTACCATGAAAAGGAAGGTTTCCCACGCCCGGGAAGCCTTCCCCCTACACCTCGACTCATGAGATCAAACTGAGAGCCCGAAACAGGTACAGGAGCTTGACAGCATCCCACTTCAAGAGGGGGAGAAGGCGAAGTTCTTTTGGATCGGGGCTTTTCTCAAAGAGCCTGATCGGGGAACACTCATACGATCTCTGAGGAAGAACTCAGACATCTTTGATTGGGGCCCCAAAGATATGTATAGGGTAGGCTCAAGTGTAATCATACATCGACTTTGCAATAACCCAGATGCAAAACTGGTCAAACAGAAGAAATGAAACTTCGTCCCCTAAAGCAACAAAGTAATTGCGGAGGAAGTCGAGAACTTACTAAGGGTGGGCTTCGTAAGGGAAGTCGTGTTCCTGGGTTAGCGGATATGTAAAGGTGATAATGGTGAAAAAAACAAATGGGAAGTGACGGATGTGTGTAAACTTCACTGATCTAAACAGGGCGTGTCCAAAGGATTGCTATCCAAAGGACTTGGGGAAAACGATCGAAATCCTGATTGACTATAAGATGCAACTTAACTCGGCCAAATGTTCCTTTGGGCGCGGATCGGGAAAGTTCTTAGGATACATGATAACGAGTTGGGGAATAGAGGCAAACCCGGTAAAGGTGCAAACCGTCCTCACCATGAAACCCCCACATACCAAGAAAGAAATCCAAAGGGTGACCGATTGTCTCACCGCACTCGGGACATTCCTCTCTCGGGGATCAAAGAGGGTACTACCTCTATTCAAAACCCTGAGAGGAGCATCGGTCAACCTAGAATGGACTCCGGATTTCCATAAGGCCTTTGACGAGCTCAAAGCTTTCCTAAGATAGATCCCCCTCCTTATCGAACCCCTAACCAGGGAGAGACTTTATGTGTACTTAGCAGCCTTTCCTGAGACGGTTTCAGCTGTCCTGCACTGAATTTGAGAAGAAAAATAGAAATCGATCTACATCGTCAGTAAGATACTCTATGATGTAGAAACCCGGTACTCCAAGGTCGAGAAGCTGGTGTTGGCACTCGTCCATGCTGCCCGGAAGCTAAGACCTTACTTCCAAGCCCATCCTATTATGGTAGTCACCGACCAACCCTGAGATAAGCGCATCACAAGCCCGAGGTGTCTGAAAGATTGATCGAATGGTCGGTAGAGGTGAGTTAACATAAAATCACCTACACGCCTCGAACGGCTATCAAGACACAAGCCCTGGCACACTTGTTGGTCGAGTGCAGATTTTCGTTAGATGATGACTTGGAAGGAACCGGGGAAAGGAGCCCAACTAAGCGGTTTGGAAACTTTATACAAATGGCTCCTCTACCCTTGAAGGGTCATGGGCCCAGGGTACTTTTACTTGCGCCAACCAACTGGGAACTACCATGCAGAATAGAGTTGAAGTTCAAGAGAACAAATAACCCTGCTGAGTACAAAGCCCTGATATCTGGTCTGAACCTACTAAAGCACTTGGGGGCGGGCCGAGTACAAGTCCTCACCGATTCAAAGCTTGTGGCAGACAAAATAAATGGTGCCTACGAGGTCGTGGAAAGGATGATAGATAATTGGAAAGTGGCCAAAAAGCTAGTTGGGGAACTCCCTACACTACAAGTGCGACAAATTCCTCGGGGGATAAATATGGTAGCTGACAAACTGAGACGGATATCACACACCGGGGAAAGACTAAGCAAGGAGATGTACTACGTGAAAACTATCCAAGCCCCGAGAGCCTCAAACCCAGAACGAGGGAAGTCGGTAGCCCAGGTCGACATCTTGCCTTCCTAGATGGATGACATATTCGAAGCTATATCTTGACAAGAACCTTGCCTAATGATCCCCGTAAGGCGCAAAAGAACCATAAAAAGACCCCCGAGTTTTAAATACTCTGGAAAGACCTATACAAAAGGCGCTCAGTCATCACCCCTGATAGGAATATGCAATCCCTCCATTTGTTTAGAAATTAATGAACAAAGCTAAGTGTAAAACCATGATGTAATTAATGTGCTTAGCTAAAAATGAGGTTAGTAATCTACAGTTTAGGTTTGATGCAAAAAAGCAGATGGCCACAGATGGAGAGTACTGTGGGCCACCAAACATAGACTATGACAGGGAGATTTCAACAAGGCAGCTAAGACATACATGGACAGCAAAAGACCTATAAATACTTCAGGATCTAGGATCAATCTTGTTGACAAGGGCCAACACAGCAACGTAGAAAAGGTTGCAGAAATACTGGGTGCAGACGAGGTTGCAGTAGTAACCGAATGCATAAGAGGTCTTAACGGTATTGGGTGTAGACTAAGTGGCAGTAGATTGAATGCAGCAGAGTTGATTGTAAGGTTAGACAAGGATCAAAGGATTGATCAAATCGAAGATTTGAGGTATGAAGAATCTATACTAACATCAGAAAAGCTGAAGCAAATCTGTCAACATCAGTGATGGGGTCACTGTGAGCAAAAAGACAAAGCTGTCAACATCTAAATAGTGTAGATCCTTGATCAGTTGGATTCCCACAAGGTCTACTGTATGGTGCAACTACCAATATACCCATGACACCTCGAACCGCATCCAGAAGTCTGAGACAAGCATTTGAAGACATAAAGTTGACAACAGTACATCAAGGGCCATCCACCACTGTCAAAGACACAGCTATTGCTGGGATCACACAACCACAACAGGTCTCTCCATTCTCCCCTGAGACAACAATGGACTACAGGCTACGACAACTTGATCAAGAAGTCTACAACATGCATCAATGGACAAAAGATGCCTTTAGAGACCTTCTTGACAAATTGGAACCAGTTGCAGACGAGGTAGCCTCAGAAAAAGAAACCAGAAACAAATGCTTCAAAGCGTTTCATGATATCCTTTCTGACATAGCTGAAGGCCTCCTAAAACACATTCAACGGAGCAATGCCCTCAATCTTCAGCAATACAAACTCAGCTCCTCAAATCTCAACAAAATTAGGGGTCAACACTCAGCAGATCTGCGCAGACTGTAGACCTCACTTCAGACCATTCAACAGCACCTTAAAGAGCATATTCTCAATAATGACAGAAGACTACACTTGTTGGAAAATAAACTGCAAGTTGAGACTACCAAAGCCACTACTGCTCAACAGGTCACCTCCTCGGAGCCAGGAGCTCTCAAAACTGCAATAGAAGCCCTCATAGCAGCTCTTCAAGGAGATGCTAAAAAGAAGGGGAGAAAGCTTCAGCAAAAGGGAAGGAGACAGAAACAACAACAGCAGCAAAGGAGAGGTCTATAGCAAAGCTCAAAAGAAGACCTCAAGATGCAGCAGAAGAAGAAAGGTTAACAAAGTACAGGAAGCCTTCACAAGAGCCCTCAAGGCCTTAGGGGGGGAACAGAAGGCATGGAGGACAGCATGAAGACAACCCTCCAAAGCACAGCAGAGGAGGAGAACAACATAGGTAAATTCTTTGCTGAGTTGTAACTTTAGGTTGAAAATTATTTTTCTAATAATGTAAGTAGTTATCTTACGGTCTTATTACTTAGAAGTTTTGTTAGCATTAATTTAGGGGGAGATTGATAGGAATGTGTAATCTCTCCATTTGTATAGAAATTGATAAACAAAACTTAAGTGTAAAACCATGATGTAATTAGTGTGCTTAGGCTGGAAATTAGGTTAGCAATCTACAGTCTAGGTTTGATGCAAAAAAGCAGACGGCCATAGATGGAGAGCCCTGTGGGCCACCAGATGCAGACTATGACAGGAAGATTTCAGCAAGACAGCTAAGACATACATGCACAGCAAAAGACCTACAAATGCTTCAAGATCTAGGATCAATCTTGTTGATAAGGACCAACACAGAAATACAAAAAAGGTTGCAAAAATACTGGGTGCAGACAAGGTTGCAGTAGTAACCGAGTGCAGACGAGATCTTAACGGTACTTGATGCAGACTAAGTGGCAGCAGACTGAATGTAGCAGAGCTGATTGTAAGGTTGGATAAGGATCAAAGGATTTATAAAATCGAAGATTTGAGGTATGGAGAATCTATACTAGGATCAGAAAAGCTAAAGCAAATCTGTCAACATCAGTGATGGGGTCACTGTAAGAAAACAGACAAAGCTATCAACATCTAAATAGTATAGTAACGATTTCTGATCCCTTCAGCCTATAAAAGGGGATCAAAGGAACTCAGGGGACATAGAAGAGTGGACGATGATATTTTGAACTCTCTCAAAAAGAAGAACACCCAACAACCATTGTGCAGATTGTCCGAGTGAGCTATAAAGAAGAATCAGGAAGAAAGGGGTTCACTAGTCTGCGTTGAAGAACAAGAAGCTACAGCAGAGTCCAAAAAAGGATCTGTGCAAGGATCTAGGTTCTTACCCTTTAGCAAGTTGTGAACTTGTAAAGGGGTTTTCCTGTAAGCCAAAAACAAGAAAATAGTAAACTCACCTCTTGGCTTGACTATAATGGTCACCAAGGAAAGGCTGGACTAAGCTCTCGTTGATTAGTTGATAACGAATGTCTGAACCAGTATAAAACCAGTGTTCTCTGCATTACTTTACATGTTAGAACTGTTAGAAATAAATTAAAGAGTGCAAAGAGATAAGCTTTAAAAGCATAAGTCTATGCAGCAGACACATCTTGCAGTCTGCAAGAACAACTAGTGCATACTAGTTAAATACTTTACTGCCTTATATCGAAAAATTTCAAAACAACCTATTCACCCCCCCCCCCCCTAGGTTGTACCTCTACGAATAACAAACCCTATTGAAGTGTGTCATTAAAGAAGAGGGAAAGGTGATAATCGCTGAGATCCACCTTGGGGTATGTGAAAACCACCATGGTGCTTGAATACTCACACAAAAGCGCCTTAGACAGGGATACTTTTGGTCAACCATACAAACTGTTCCGACGAAGTCGTTGAGAAAAGTTGTGACCGGTGTGAAAGAACGGTGGACAACAATAACCAACCCATTTTCGAGCTCACAACCATTGGCATCCCATGGCTCTTCGAGCAGTGGGGAATTGACATTCTCGGGCCTTTCCCATTGGAGACTGGTCAAAGGAAGTTTGTCATTATGACGATTGAGTACTTTATGAAGTTGGTGAAACCCAAAACAGTCCCGAAAATAACAAAGCGAGTCACTATCGATTTCGTTTAGAAATCGATTGCTTGCCGGTTAGGGATACCTCGAGTTGTCATCTCTAACAACGGCACCCAGTTCACCGGGGAAAACTTTGAGAAGTTTTATGCCGAGTATGGAATCGAGCAATGCTTTGTCTCAGTAAAACACCCCCAGACAAACGGGCATGTCGAAGATGTCAACAAAGAAATCAAAATGGCCCTAGCTCGAAGGTTGACAAATGCAAAGGGACTTTGGGTGGAAGAACTACCAGGGACACTGGGCATACTGCAATACCCCGAAAAGATTATCTGGAGATGTGGAAGTCAAGCATCCGAGGCCGAGAATGATGATTTTTTTTTTTTTTTTTTGCTGAAAAGAACCCACACTTGATAAGGGAGGAGTTTGATTTCATGAAACACGAAGTTGACTCTGGGACAAAACTTGTGGGGGTTTCACGAAGTACAAGCTAGCAGAAAAAAATCCATTGCGCCCGGGCATAACTTGGATGATATGCTAACCAAATTGATGGAGCCGGGAGAATATAAAAAGGACTTAGGGAAAATGTTCGAAATCCTGAGGGACTATAAGATGCTACTTAACCCGGCCAAATATCCTTTCGGGTCGGATCTGAAAAGTTCTTAGGATACATGATAATGAGTCAGGAAATAGAGGATACCTAACAAAGGTGTAAATCATCCTCGACACGAAATCCCCACAGACCAAGAAAGAAATCCAAAGGCTGACCAGTTGTCTCGCTGTCCTCGGGAAATTCCTCTCTCGAGGATTAGAGATCTTCAAAGCCTTGAGGGGAGCATCGATTAACTTGGAATGGACACCGTATTCCCAAAAGATCTTTGACGAGCTCAAAGATTCCCTAAGGCAGATCCCCCTTCTCACTAAACCTGTGATCGTGGAGGGACTTAGTGTGTACTTTGTAGCCTCCCTCGAGAAAGTTTCAGCTGTCTTGCTCTGAATCGAAGACGAAAAACATAAACCGGTCTACTTTGTCAACAAGATACTCCATGATGCAGAAACCCGATACTCTAAGATCGAGAAGCTGGCATTGGCATTTGTCCATGCCCATCATATTCTGGTGATCATCGACCAACCCCAGAGACATGTGCTTCACAAGCCTAAGGTGTCCGAAAGGTTGATGAAATGGTCGGTAGTTACTGTGTCCGACCGCTTCTTTTGCCTGGCCTCTCTAGTAGCATCAAGCTTGTCCATCTCCAAAGCGGACTAAGAAATCCGATTGGTAGTCACCGTTCCAACCTTCTTTTGCCTGTCCTCTCGAGGAACAACAAGCTTGTCCATCTCCAAATCGAGGCCGGGAATAAGGACTAGAGTTGTGCTCCCTATTCTGTGATTGAAGCCAAGGTTTTAGAGACCGGGACTCGATGGCACGGTGAGATCAATGGCGAGACTGGGACTCGATGAGATTGAAAACAGGGTTTTGCGTGGTCAGGGTTGTGACGACGAAGCCGGGGAACAGAGATCCCACAAGTCAGGGCGTAGATATCCCACAAAACCAGGGCATAGAGGTCCCACAAGCCACAAGACTGGGGGACGAAACGAGGAAGCTCGGGGCTCTACGATCCAATCCGCAAAACCGGGGAATTAGGCTTGATTGGGTTTCGATTTGGGGTTCACCGAAAGCGAGGCTACGAGGTCGGAACTCAAGAGATCCTGGGGCTTTACGAGACCAGATCTTGATGAGATCGGGTTTCAAAGGGGCTCAAACCGAATGCAGGCTTCACGAGATAAGAGCTTGGGCATTAAGGGAAACCAAGCACAAGCTTTGGAAAATCGGGCTAAGTCATGTATGAGTTTTGTGAAAGGAAAGAAAAAGGAAAACAATGAGGGGGGAACCTCCCTTTATATATCAAAGTCCAATGGGCCGAAGGACAAAGTCATGGCCCAAAAAGTCTAAGAATTTTTGCATCCTATCCTTACTTGATGAGAAAATACGATTCATCAATTTCAATGTGATCTTTGGGAATTTCCAAACATTGATGGTTTTCGAAGATCATATTCGTGTTTCCTAAGCTCAGAAGTGAAAGGTTCGGACCTTAGAGTTCCTTCAAGGTCGGACCCGAGGGACAAATTTTTGCACCAAAATTAACATACGACATTGGGCTAGATGACACATCATGAATGACTAAATCGTCTGCCTTCTAAAGAGATGATAGATGAAAACCATGCAAATGATCAACGGTATTCTATAAATATCCTTATTTTATCACCAAAAAGGCAACTTCTCTGGACCCAAATTTGCAAGTCATTTAGTGGGACATCTACTCCTTATTGACTTAAGTGTCGGAGCTGGTCCCTGAGAAATTCTTCATCGGACCCGACTAACCGGTGTGTTGTTTTCTGGTTTGATTGTAGGCCAAGAGTTTGTGTTGGAGCCCCAAAAACAAAAACACCACCACATAGATATCTAGGCTCACAACCCCTTATCCGTTTTCATACAAACAAAGACATGCTACAATCATTAAGTTCAATTTTGAATTTTGGGTTCTTGGCAGCATCCTTGTTGTCAAAAAAAAAAAAGAAAAATAGAAAAGATGAAGTTCTCATAGGCATACTAAGGATTAATTATTTTACAATCAACCGTATTCCACTAACTGGTTAAACTTTAAAAAAAATACTATAAAAAGAAAAATCTAACTAATTGAGCAATTTCATATCATTCACTACTTACAAAAATCTCGTATAATACTTTCATTCAACAACAGAGTTTATCATTCGCAAATCTCATATCACTCTCTCTCGCTAGTCTCGTCTCATCTAAAAATCTCATACTTACAATCTATAAATATGTTTACGTTTGATCATCTTGTCTTTGTTATCGACAAAAGCCAGCAATTTACCATTGCCCTCCCTCGGGTTTAATATTTGAAATCATTATTTCCCGGTTTGTGGATATAGATTTGCTCAATGAATTCAGCATCCTTTTCTTCAATGGCTTCGTCACCCGTAAATTCTAGTGGTGGTTTTATCGGTGATCTTCAATCGTAATCCCATTGGTACAAAGATTATACTTGTCATCAGTGTTGAGAAATCGGATCGTCGGAATAAAATATATCGAGAATCGTAACTTCTAATAAGAGTCGAATATTACAAACCCGTACACTTAATAAAACAACCGCACTCAAATCGTGTTTAGCACACTCATAAATTACACCATATTTTTTATTTGGACACACTCTAAATACACAAAACTTGTGTTTAAGTGCCTAGCACTTTATTCTCACTTCTCCCTTTATGTATGGTCTGTAGAGCTCTATTTTGTGGGATGATTACAAAGTGTGCAAGGCACCTCTTTATACAGTAGTGTTGCATCTATCATTCTCCCACAAAAGCTGCCATTCTTGTTCAATCACGGAGGCTACTATACTTTCCATGGCTGCTCCAGATTCTTCCAAGTTAGGGAGTCAAAGCTCACTTTGCTTGAATAAGGAAATGTAGATATGAGAGAGTTAAGGAGTTGAGCTATTCAACACTCCCCCTCAATGACTACTCTCTCCTTTATTGTTAAACGCGTCATCATGCCAAGCTGCTTTTCGAACTCTTCAAACTTAGGACTGCTATGTTCCTTCGTAAAGATATCTTCAACTTAATCATTGATATTGATGTACTTCATCTCAATCTTCTCCTCTAGGACCTTCTCTCGAACAAAGTGATAGTGAACCTCCACATGTTTAGTTCGAGCATGAAACACCGGATTCTTTGCTATCCGGATTGCTGTTTGATTATCACAGTAAAGTTGAACTGTGTAATCAATAGGTTGATAAAGATCCTCCATTGGCTACATTAACCATGTGCACTTTTGTGCTGCCATAGCTGTTGTGTGATATTCTGCCTCTGTACTTGACAAAGACATTGTTGGTTGTCTCTTACTACACCAAGAGATAACCCGTGATCCAAGATTTAACATATAGCCAGTAGTTGATCGCCGAGTGCCATGATCTCCAGCATAGTCAACTGGAAATCCTTCCTTCTTATAGAGAACGTCAAAGTCAATAGTTCCTTGGATATACCTTTGAATTCGCCGTATTGCTTTCAAGTGAGTCTTCTTAGAATTCTACATAAATCTGTTGGCTACACCAATAGCATAGGAACTGTCAGGCCCTGACAAAGTGAGATAGATTATAATTCCCACTATTTGCCTTTATATAATCCTATCCTCGAGATCCTTGCCTTCTGTTGAGCACAGCTTTGTGTTTGACTCCACTAGTGTTGAAATTGATTTGCATTCCATAGTTCAACAGAAGATCTTTGATATAATTTTGCTGACACAAGAATATGCCTTCCTTGGTTTGATCTACTTCAAGACCGAGAAAGTGCTTCAGTTCTCCAGCTTTTTCATCTGGAATCGAACCTATAGATTTGCCCTTGTCTGTCTAATCTCCTTTTCATGGTCTCTTATGATGATTAAATCATCCACATAGAAAAGTATTGCTGCCATCTTCTCAGCTGGAACCTCCGTGAACAGGTTTGAGCCTGTTGGAGTAACTGAGTAGTCGCTCTGGATAAGAAACTTAGCTAGCTTCCCATAGAGTGCCTTCTTTAGTTTCACACATGTGAAGGATAGGTTTTGCTCTCGAACCTCTTTGGTTGCTCCATATAGATCTCACAATGTAAGAAAGCATTCTTGACATCCAACTGCCATAACACATGATTTGCTCTCGAACAGTTGTAAGTTTCACCCCTAAACTAAATGTCTCATCATAATCCAGGCCATATTTTTGTGAGAATTCACGAGCAATACGTCAAGCTTTATACCTCTTGATGGAACCATCAACTCTGGTTTTAACTTTGTATACCCATTTGCAAAAGATAGGTTGTGCGAACTTCGACTTTGGCACTAAATCCCAAGTTTGATTTTGATTCAGCGCATTGATCTCTTCTTGCATGGCTTTTATCCATTTCATCCCTCGAGCCGTCTCTTCATATGAATTTGGCTCTTGTGGCTTGTCGTTTTCAACCAAAGTTGCATTGGCGTATTCGGGATTTGGCTTCAACTCTCTGGTTGGGTAGTGATGCTTTCGTTGACCATTTTCTGCTCCTTTTCTTGATCAACTTCTTCTTCTGCATTTTTAAATTGCATAGGTCGATCCTCCTCTTTGATCTTATCGACTCCGCTTTGGCAAGGACAGCTTCCCTTGCTTAAAGATTTAGGAGATGACTCACCTTCGGGACTTCAGGTTCTAGAGGAACTTCTGGATGAAGAGTAGCTTCCTCCTCTTTGTCCAGCTTCTCCTGCAGTATTTCTTCGATCACTTTTGAATCTGGTAAAATGATTGACTATGGGCCCTACCAAGATGATGCTTCATAGAACACCATATTTCTAAATGGATAGCAGCGACAAAAATACATCGTATCGCCTTTTTGTTGAACTTACTCCAAAGGTGGTTAGGGACGAACACATAGCACATACATCCGAAAATTCGATTATAACTCACTGTGGGCTTCATCTTCCAAAGCTTCTCGAAGAGTGTCATGAACCCAAGCCTTGCTTGTGATAGTCGGTTGATGACATGAGATGCCGTCTTTATGCATTTTGTCCAAAAATGTGATGGCAAGTTCTTGGCATGTAACATGCTTTTATAGGTCTCGGCTAGATGGCGATTCTTTCTTTCTGCAGCACCATTTTGATGAGGGGTGTCTGGACAAGTCAATTGTCCTCGGATATTGTTTTATCGCAGGAACGTCTTGAACTCGTTTGAGGTGTATTTGCCTTCATTGTCTGTATGGAAACATCACACTGTAGTTCCTAGTTCCTTCTCTACGTCCTCTTCAAAAGTCTTAAACGTGGATAATGCTTCAGACTTCTCCTTCATAAGGTATGCCCAGACATACCTCCAGTAGTCATCGATGAAGATAATCATATACCTTAGAACGGTGACTGATGGTTGCTTCACCGGACCAAAGACATCCGAGTGAACTAGCTCCAAAAAAAACCTTCGCTTTGAACTGCAACTCCTTAAATGGCGACAGGTCCCCTTTGCCATATTGATAACCAGCACAGACAGTATCTTTACGAATCTCCAACTGCGGGACACCCTTGAGAGTGGATTTTTTAATGATCTCTCTTAACTTTTGGAAGCTCACATGCCAAACCCGAGCATGCCATATATCAACAGTCTCGTTCTTCCGAGTCTTGTCCACGTAAGCCTCTTGGGCTGACATGACATAGACAGACTCCATCCGTCTTCCTTCCATGACAGGCATACTCTTGTCATGGTTAAGGTAGACTTCGACTTCGGTAGGCGCGAACACCACATGGTGTTTATTTGTTATCGATTGTGAAACTGACCAGGTACATGAAAAATATTATCTAATAGTACCTTTTTGCCGTTATGTCGAGGGAAGATCGTCGTTTTGCCAACATGAGCTATTAGCAACTTGGAGTTGTTGGCAATAATGACCACGTGCTTCCTTTTATACTTGGACACGTCATGGAGCTTTTCCTTGCTTCCCGTCACGGGATTAGAATAACCAGAGTCTAAGATCCAGTCATAGTTGTAGTTAATCACCTTTTTCCTGTTCACAGGTACAAGTGCCGACTCTTCCATGGGTTCTATAATGTAAGAAAGTACGAGCTCTTGTTCCTCTATCACCAGGGATACATGAAAATCCCACTCTTCTTCGATATTGTCTTTGATTTTACTACAAGAAACAAAAGTACCCCTTTCTAACTTCCTCTAACAGTCGCGAGTAAAGTAACCCTTTCTTCGATAATTATAGCATTCTTTAGTTTGACATCGTCTTTGTCCATCACCTTGAGTTCTCCCTTGATTAGAGATTCTCTTGGATTGTGAATTCCTCCAGGACTGTTTCTTTTGTTAGCCTCCTTGCTAACCTTGTTGTCCTTGTAGCATCTGTTGAGCGTCTTAGTTGGATTTCTTTTCTAAAGAGAGTCGTGCGTTCTTCCTTAATAGAGAACCGATATTTTTTTGTGAAGAGATTCCTGCCTGAGTAGCCCAACCACAGGTTGCTATAACAAGACCGGTTAATTTCAGTCTTAACCCGTGAATAATAATCCTCCTCATACGTGGATCACTAATTGGATTCTCTGGATCCAATTTAGTAATCTCTACACATAAAGTTTTCACTTTAGTGAAGTACTTGCTTATTGTCAAGTCCCGCTGTAAGAGTGACATAAGCTCATTCTCTAGTTGTTGAAATCGAGCATTGTTTATTTTGACAAAAAGGGTGGCTAGAGTGTTCCACGCTTCTTTAGATGTCTTTACATCCTTGATTCTTTATACAAATTCATCTTCTATAGAGATGATAAGAGCGAACTTGTCTTATCAGTTTTAACCGTCCATTTCTTAAGGTCGTCCTCCAGCTCTTTTGGTGGTGTTGCATCAGACCCGCCAATAATCTCGCATAAATTTTGACTAAGTACGTAAAACTTCATTCTGATACTCCAAATGCTATAGTTGCTGCTATTTAACTTTTCGACATTACTGATCGAGCAGCTAACTTCTGTCATGGTGACTTCGTAAAAAAAAAATTTACTCTTCGGTAAAAATATCTTTATCATAGTAGTAATATTTTGCAATTTCAAATTGACGGAGTAAAAAACATGTCTGTTAGTACTTTATTTTTAACACGTCGATAAAATTTATTTACTGGGTCTGGTAAAAATAATATTTCACCAACTGCACACCTTTAACGTGGCTCTGATACCAATTGTTAAAAATCGGATCGTCAGAAACAAAGTATATCAACAATTATAACTTAATAAAACAACCACACTCAAAACGTATTTAACACTCACAAATTATACCACATTTTTTATTTGGACAGATTCTAAATACACAAGTGCCTAACACTTTATTGTTACTTCTCCCTTTATGCATGCTCCGCTAGAGCTCTATTTTTATGGGATGATTACAAAGGGTGAAAGCACCTCTTTATATAGTAGTGTAGCATCTACCATTCTCCCACCAAAGCTTTCTTTCTTGTTCAATCAAAGAGGCTACTATACTTTCCATGACTGCTCCAGATTCTTCCAAGTTAGGGAGTCAAGGCTCACTTCACTTGAATAAGGAAATGTAGATATGAGAGAGTAAAGGTGTTGGGCCCTTCAACAGTCGGGAGACGCGTAATGCGATGTAAGTTTAATTTTCGTTAATCTTTAAATGTTTTATGAATTTGGATGATTAGGGTTAGGATAATTAAGTATTAGTATGTTGATTCTGCTTTCCTTGTTTGATTACTTATAGTAAATTTGATTTTTTTTTTTTTTCACAGCTTGGTGTATCTAACACAAATTGATGTAAGTGGATTCGAGAAAGAGTTGGTTTTGCTTTCGATCAAGTTGGAACAACAGTTATGTCCAGCGGCAACGAGTAAGGTGAGATTTTAGCAGCTCCTTTACAGTAATTTGCTCTGTTTGCTTTCCTAGGAACTTATTTTTACTCATGTTTGAGTTTCATTTACGTTTTACTCCCTCGTATATTACGTAGTTTGAAAAATTTTGCATGTAACGATAACTTTTGATGTATAAGGGTAACAATGTCATATAAAAATTTTGCATGTAATGATAATTTTTTATGGTAACTTTCTTTCTGATATCATATTAACTACACATTCTTTCTTTTTTTTTCTTTTCTCTTTGTTTTTTTTATTCTATAAAGACTGATTTCTATTCATTTTAATGTTGACTACATGGATGAACGGAGGCTTGCTGGTAGATTGGAGTGCCTAATAAAACGCAACTGGCTTCATCACATAGCACCGAAGAGAATGGGCTCCACAGTCGCAACGAATGTTGTACGGTCACAATTGCAGCAGGACTCTGCCCGACAAACTTCTCTTAAATGGAATTTTGATCGCGTGGAAGCGGGTGGCCAAAACGCATATGGTGTAAACCGACCCTCGTTTACCAATTTCTCAACCTCATCAGGTGTTTTGATCAATAAATTTCTTTTGCTGTTGAATTGATGATTGCACTTTTCTTTTTTCTTTTCTTTTCTTTTTTTTTTTTTCCAATTCTAGGCAACTCTTTTACCTATAGGAGCCCAAAGAAATGTCGTTAATTTACCAATTTACTTTCTTTTGCTGGTGTCTTCGCATATTTGATTTTATACCGTTTGTGACATCAGTTAAGCTTGGCACTGTCTCCGAATTGTTAACTGTTTATCTAACAAGTATGCTAATGTTCCATATTCTTTCTGTTGAACATGTAGTCGTCATTTCCTTGTAGCTATTCATGGGATAGAATAAAGGTTATTTCTGTTGTTTGTGTTAGTAATATATCGTTTATTTTTCTTACAATATTTCTTGCAATACTTTTGTTTAGGGGAACTTGGTTCTTCCGGACATACTGTAAGAAGTTTTCCAACAGCATCAACGGGTGCAAGTCAGATGTTGTTGCACCAGCAGTTTAGTTCAGACGGTGAAGTCAGTGGATATGCCATTCCATGCGGAACATCCAAAGGGGTCTGCAGTGAAGGACCATATTTCGTCCATGAATCAGCCTGATGTTCCTGGAATTGCTGCAACTTCATCTTCTCATGCAGCTAATAAGCATCATACACGAGGTGTGGAACTGGCCATTCGAATCATTGTTTCTTATTTGGATTACAAAATGCATTCCGTTACTCCAGGGGAACCCAAGATTCCAGCATCAGAATACTTGCACAAAATCTGGTGCAAATATAGGTGCAGCTATGATATTGTAACAGATCAGTTACCTAATGGAAACAACACTATATCTCAGGCTAACATTCAGCTAACAAATAAGAGGACAAGATCAAGACCAGCTCGTTTCAAGGATTATGTTCTGGAAGAATCTGCATCCCATTGATTTAGCACCATTTTAATGAGGAGGAGATATCGTTAATTTGACCACACTGATTTTGGGTGGAATATCCCTTAATTAGCTTATTTTCCATTCTTAGCTTAAGTGTGATGGTTATTTAAGCTGGCCTGTAATATTATGAAGTATCGAAGAATAAACATCATCTTTTCGTTTCAATTTCTCTCTTCTGTCTCCTTTCCCTCTCAAACCCTAATCCCTCAATATCTGATTCCATAACATTTGGTGCTCTCATGAACTCGTCCTTATGGCCAACAATACTCGGGCACGTGAAGTTCAAAATCAAATTAGCTCCTTGCTCTAGACCCAAGAGGATCATGCCCAACGGTTAGACGATGTCCAAAACAACCTCTCGACCATGCTTGCTAAACGAGATCAGCGTGAGCAACGTCTGGTTGAGCAATTCACGGCTGCAGTAACAACACAGCTTCGTCAACTTCCCAGTCAAGCAGCATCGCCCTCATCCTCTACAGTGGTTGTGTCTCGTACTCCGGCTAACGCTGGTGTAGTTGGCCCACGACCACAAACAACAGATGCTACAAGAACTCGAAACCTTAAGCTCCATTTTCCGCTGTTTGCATCTGGTGATCCCACAAATTGGCTGTTTTCAGTGGAACAATGCTTTACTTATCATGCTACACCACGAGAAGATCGGCTACTAGTAGCATCCATGCATCTTGATCCCCCTGCATCACGCTGGTATCAAGGGATGTCGCACGATGGCCTGATTCCAGATTGGAATGCCTTTGTTACTTCATTGCATCGTCGCTTTGGTCCTACCGAGTACGACGACCCGGCAGGCAACCTTACTAAACTAACACAAACAGGCTCGGTGGTGGAGTACCAGATGGCTTTCGAGGAATTAGGGAACAAGGTCTCCGGCTTAGCACCAACATTCCTTAATAGCACCTTCATCTCAAGTCTCAAAACTCGAATCCGCAGCGCCGTTATTGCTCAACGGCCTACGGATCTTCATGACTCCTTTGCCCTTGCTCGTGTCTTTGAGGAGCAATTTTCGGAGGATAGATCATATTCCAGACCTTGGTACATCACGACAAGCAGCCACATTGCAGCCCACCAACACTGCGCCAACCAATCTGCAGGCCTCCCTACCATCAACTGAACGTCTTCCTATCCATCGCATGTCTCAAGATGAACTCCAAGAGCGTCATGATAAAGGGCTACACTTGTGATGAGAAATTTGTAATCGGGCACCGGTGCAAAGGGAAATCTGCATTGCTAGATCTAGAAGGCTTTGAAGATGAATCACTGGAGGAAGAACCGCAACCAGAAGATACAGAGCCAGAAATCAGCTTCAATGTGCTCTTCGGTCATCATACATCTAAATCCCTACGACTTCGCGGCAGTATCAATTTCCAGGATGTTCAGGTCCTCATTGACGGGGCTAGTACGCACAATTTCATCACCGATTGCATGGCAAAGTTTCTATCGCTGCCCATATCGCACACTCCCAATTTTCAAGTGCAAGTCGGGAATGGGGAAGCACTGCAATGTCGGGGTGTTTGTCGAGCTGTTCCACTATCCTTGCAATCTCACTCCTTCACCGTCGACTTATTTGTTCTTGAATTACGTGGAGCAGACGTAGTTCTGGGTGTTAATTGGCTTGCAACTCTTGGACCCATCGTTACCAATTAGGCTACTCTGACGATGGATTTCACTTGGAACATGGAGCCTGTGCATCTTCAGTGCGACAAATCAGTGTGTCTTAACACAGTTAGACTAGCACAGCTCAATAAGTTGTTTGGTTCTTATGCTATTGATGCCTGCTTTCTATGCTTTGCAGGTACAGACTTACAGCAGCCAAACCTTGTACAAAAAGCATCAGATGGAGACAGTTCCATTCAGCCATTGTTAGCTAAATTTCAAGATGTGTTTGACGAACCCAAAGAGCTATCTCCATCTCGCCCCATTGATCATCGCATTAGTCTTCAACCCGGCACTTCAGCAATCACGGTGCGCCCATACAGATATCCACATTTTCAGAAAAATGAAATCGAACGACTCGTTCACGAAATGCTTCAAGCTGGAACCATTCGTCCAAGTCGATCTGCTTTCAGCTCACCAGTTCTCTTGGTCAAGAAAAAAGACGGAACTTGGCGATTTTGTGTTGATTATCGAGCTCTCAATGCAGCCACTATCAAGGATCGATTTCCGATACCGACGATTGATGAACTGTTGGACGAATTGCATGGTGCCACTATTTTCTCTAAACTTGATCTCAAATCAGGTTATCATCAAGTGCGTATGGCTGCCGAAGACATTCATAAGACTGCTTTTCGCACACATCACGGCCACTTTGAGTTCGTTGTTATGCCGTTTAGATTGTCCAATGCACCGTCCACCTTTCAGGCCATGATGAACGAGGTGTTTTGTCCCTTTCTATGAGGCTTTGTCGTGCTATTTTTTGATGACATTCTTGTTTATAGTCGCAGCATGCAGGAACACATCGACCATGTGTTACATGTCAGTGCGTTTTTTTTAATCCCTCCGGTGGGGCCCACAACTTTTTAAGAAAGGAAGCAAACAAAGAAAATGGAAGCAGGAATACCCGGGAAGAATTTGAGAACAGGCGAGCATATACTAGAATCAGCAAAGACTTTTCAGGAACATTGTGGAGCAGGCGGCAGAAGGAAATCAACGCGGCGAAGAAACGAAAAAGCAACCTCCTCAAACTACTATAAATAGGGGTTAAGGGTGAAAACATTTACAACACATCAAATACAAAAACAGCACCAGA
>JAOVYX010017366.1:0-51862 GCA_035668315.1 Drosera spatulata
CCGTAAAAAATTTCCAGCTCGTGGCAGCGGTTGAGCCGCATCACAACGTTCCCGCAGCAGAGCAGGAGAAAGTTATTCTCCAGTTCGGGAAAATTGGTAAAGATATCTTCACCATGGATTATCGGTACCCGCTCTCTGCATTCCAAGCCTTTGCAATATGCCTGAGCAGCTTTGACACGAAACCTGCGTGTGAATAGCAACCTTGCTGATCAAGTGAGTCACTGCTTCTATGCTTCTGGCCTATTGGCAACGGCAGCTCAGCTGCCGGGTTCAAATGCCGTCTTTGATGTCTGAGCTGATCCTCGACCTGGAGAGCGTTATTGCGCTTGGTTTGCTGAGCTTTGTACTTGTGTGTGTGCATGGAGCTAGGAATGTATGTAGTGAGTCTGTGCAATGAAGGCAATTTGTATATGCTTCCATTGACACGGTAATTTAGCTCTGGGAGACAGTCCGGATCCTGCTTGTTTTGTTTTCGACCTTTGCTTGTTTCTTAGATTGGATGGAATCAGAAAGTGCTTGTAATGGTTGAAACTCTTAGGAGTTTTGTGCGATGTGATGAATGTAACATAGCTGGTGTTTAACTGTAGATTGATCTTTGTGTTCGTGTTTGCATGCACCTTTTCGCCTGGGTCGGGATCTGTTTCCTCTTCGGTGTCTTCCACACTGGAAGCGCTTATCCTGATACAAAAACATAAGAATGGTTGGCTGGACCATGATCGATTTTGCTGTATTTGCTGTTTCATGGTTGTGGTCGTGACGCGTGAGCTTTGATCCATTGAACTTATAGCTATTTCTGATAATTGTTTTGGTCGAGTAAAATCAGTAGAGAGTACTTAAGTTCCCGAAGAAAGGACTCGTTCATTTATAATAGCAGTTCATTGGGATAAAATTTATTCAAATCTTTATTAGTCGATTTTTAAATCAGGATGCATTGTTAGTTAACTCTTTATCAACTTCGATATATTTTGGATATGATTTCATTTCTACTCCATTAAGAAAATCTTGTTATACCAATTTTATAGTTAGAACACTAGAGGTAGAAGCCTAGTTACAAAATATATAAAGAAAGTTTAATTAGGAATTTAATCCTCAACTTCTACAAATAGTTCTCAAACTTTTACGAATTTATATATGAAAAAAAGAGAGATTAATATAGTATTAGTCAACTACCTACCGCGATCTTCTTTTTAACCGTTGGATCAACTAGATTTAAAATTGCCTTGATTTTTTTTTATCCAATGGTTAAAAAGAAGATGACGATAGCTAATTGACTAACGCTACATTAACCCTTTTTTTCGATTTATATAATTGACGCTTGATAAATGCATGACTAGCCATAAATATTTATTTATGATTCGAACTTAGCATTAATTGAATCAATTTTATTCTTAATCATTGATCTCTAAATTCATACATGTAGTTACAAATCCGTTCCGCTTTTTTCATATATCTAAACGAAGAAACATTCATAATGTAAATAAATAAAATCAATGCAACAGATTCCAAATTGATTATATCAGGGTTTTTAACCAAAGCAAAAAAATTTCAACAATAATTACAAATACGTACACAACGAAAAATTATTCCAAGAAATTATCATTAATCAATCCCATCTAATCCTTTACCCTATCCTTATTTTCATCCCAACTCCATTATCACTCCAACTCTGTCGGATTTTCGTAAATTCCAACATTCCTTAAAATCCGACCTATCGTGGAAATTGTCATAGGAATCCGAGAAGTTGTCAAAATCATGGTAGAAATCCTACACGTATAGAACAGAGTGTCTGAAGAAAAAAATAGAATATCTGAAAAAAAAAAAATAGAACGCATGAAGAAGAAGAAGAAAAAAAAAACAAAAGGTCTGGACAAAAATAAAACAGAGTGTTTGAAGCAAAACAGAATCTCTGGAAAAAAAGAAAAAAAAAAAAAAAAAACAAAACGGTCGAATAATGATCAACAACAAGTTAAATGCAGCACACGAGTTGTTTTGATATCAAGTCGTCGAGCTAACTAATCAAAAATTCGAATAAATAGTAGAAGTCCATTATGCGTTGTTCATACGCATCATTCCATTCGAGACACAATATTCTCAACCAGCCGACCACACGTCTACGAATCCGTATCTAATAATCTATAGCACCAATCAGCAGACCACATCTTCACACACAAACGCCTAATTAATCTGCACCTTCAACAGACATCTCATCTCACACACTACAAACTCAAATCGACTCTAGTCTCGCCAAATCCACCACAATCACTACAAACCCTAACTCACATATCTCAAAATCAACAGCATCAAGCACAAATCTCGACCAACAGATCATTTCATTTCCATTCATATCTCGACTCCGCTCCGAAATCGAACTCATTGTGACTCTTTTACCGTACCTGGAGAGTGCGGGTGGCGAGTTCGACGCCGATGGTGGACTTGGACTCCAAGCAGAACTCGTTGCGAGTGAACTGCGACAGCAGGCGGTGGCGGTGGATTCGGTCGAGGGATTGCTGGTGGAGTTGGAGGCGGAGGGAGGAGAGAGGGTGTAAAAGTTAAAATTGTAGTTTAGGAAAACTTGTTTCGCGTCGATGTTTTTGAATTATTTATGAAATTTTATAATTTTATGTGATTTGTTGGATTATTCATATCAATAATAAATGATAAATTGTTTATTTGGGATGCAATTGAATTGAAATGAGTATAAATAATGAATTAGAATAATTTTGAGTTTTGAATAAAACTTGTCATTATATTTTTAATTTATCACCATGTATTTGATAAATTTGAATTTTATATTTTTTCCGTCTCATAATAATTACAATAATATATATTTAAGTGTATTACTAATATGATTTATCATACATTTTGATGCTTTTTTTGATTACCATTTGATAAGGTATGGAATATTCTTCAACCCAAGGATATAATATGAGTTATAATCTATCTTTAATATTTTATAATAAATTTTATCATCCTGTAAAACACGCACAAGATGATCAATTTTTTCGCATATATGTCCATTCGATGCAATTAATATAAAACGAAGATGTAGTATCAAACATTATTCGATTAACAATCTCCAGTTTAAAAAAAATCACTATCTTATAATTATATGATTAATTTTATGTGATTGACAAATTACATAAAACAGTATTATTATACCAGACAAAATTTTGCGTCAAAATGTTACACATAACAAGAACACACATTCCTTTTGGGGTAATGTAGAGTTGCAAGTTGAATCCAAGTGGATTCGAACCACCACCAGCTGGAATTAAATTCCTCTGTGCTCTACCAATTTTGAGCATATGGATCCATCACGCACCATTTGATATACACAACAACAGCTGCAACAACCACATTATTTGTCATCTTTTCCCGTGCAAACTTTAAAGATTTAGATAAAAAACATTTCTCACCATTGAAACAGCAGCAATTTTCCATTCGATGTAACCATCAGGGCAACAATAAAAATGTGTTCGCATCTAATGAAAATTGCACCAGGCCAAGGCCACAGGTCCACAACTACTCAGTTCTCCATTATTTACTGATGCATCAATCGAATTCTTACCTTATTTAGCAAGATTTCTGATAAATATCTGTTCGAAATGTCCAAAAACAAGAACAATAATCATTTTCGTAACCGATTACCAGACTATGTTTTGGCATCTCAATTCAACTCGTTTGAAAAGCCATATGCTAAGCTCCAATTTCATCTATGTTTTATTTTTTTTTTAATATCACGATCTCGCAAGAGAAAACTAAACAGAAAACGGGCAGAGGAAGAAAATGGATGACAAGCTAACACACAAAATCTAGGATAGTTGAGTGTGATGGACGAGCTAATTTATGAGGTTCCCGTTGAGAAATTATCTAAAATTCTTCACATTTCTTTAGACAATTCCATACTTTTTTAGAATAGGTTAAAATATTATAGACGTCTCTACACTTCTCCAGACAACTTTATAATTCTTTAGTTAGGAGGCATTGCAGAAAACTCCATGTAAATATCTTGAAGAAAGAGTCTAAAAGATTATTGTAAATACTTAGGAGAAAAAGGATATGGAAGAGTCTAGATGGCAAGTCTAGAACTCTCCATGAGGATGTATATAAAGGGCTGCAAAGCTCATTTGCCATGGCATTTCATCCCATCCCATACAACATTCCACATCACATCTCACATCTCGCAAACTCCCAAAGTATTGTAAGACTTCAAGTGTTTTCAATACAAACTTGTTTCCTAATCCAAACTCTCTTGCATTCTCAAGTATCACCTTTGGATGACGAGTAAGACTGTACTCAAACGAAAGAGTGAATAATTTGATTGCCGCACGGATAGCGAGAATCTATCTTCGTAACAAGTGGTATCAGAGCCTTGGTTCGATAGATGGCGAATTCAAGCATTGTTGAACATGGGATTCCCGAGGAGGTGAACACCGCGAATGTAATCACGGGTAAAGAAAGGGGGAAAATCAAAAGATGTTCAAGCTGTCATGGAGTCACGACTCTCGTGGTCGTTCCCATGGACGACTCTCCTTTGGTGCTTGGAATCGACTTTATCGAGATATGAAGATGATACCAATCTATTTCGCAAATATCTTGCACATAATGAAAAACGATGGAGTTTACATGGTTTCGATAGTACGACGAGCGACGAAAGCTCAAGCGAAGAGGGTCGCAACTATGTAACTCTTTACAGGAATCAAAAGTGAGGAACCTACTCACTTGAAAAAAGGTGAGATCTCTCACGCGACAAAGAAGATGCCAAAGAAGATCTCACGAGTTTTGCCGAAGGAACACGGAAAGAAATTCCCACCAAGACGGCAAGATGGGTGCTCGAAGGCTTCTCGTGACGACTCAAGGAAAAAATCGAGTCACAAAGTGCATCGCGACGAGGACGTACGCGACATAGATGGAGGAGTATATAACAGACGAGTTAATTTATATGGTTTTCGTTGAGGAATTGTCTAAGATGGGATTTCCGAAGAGAAGAACACCGCGAATGTAACCACGCGCAAAAGAAGGGGAAAATCGAAAGATGTTCAAACTGTCATGAAGTCACGACTCTCGCGGTCGTTCCCATGGACGACCATCCTTTGATGCTTGGAATCGACTTCATCGAGGATATGAAGACGATACCAATCTCTTTCGCAAATGTCTTGCACATAGTGAAAGACGATGAAATTTGCATGATTCCGATGATGCGACGAGCGACGAAAGCTCAAACAAAGATGGTCGCAACTATACAACTCTTTACGGGGATCAAAAGTGAAAAATCTACTCACTTGAGGAAAGGTGAGATCTCACGAGTCTTGTCAAAGAAAATCTCACGAGCCTTGTCGAAGGAACATGGGAAGGAACTCCAAGACGACAAGATAAGTGCTCGAAGGCTTTTCGCGACGACTCAGGAAAAAAATTGAGTCACCAAGTGCGTCGCGACAAGGACGTACGCGACATAGATGAAGGACTATGTCACCGACGAACTAATTTATATGGTTCCCGTTGAGAAATTGTCTTGAGGTCTTCACATTTTTCTATACAATTTCATACTTTTTAGAGTAGGCTAGAATGTTGTAAACTTCGCTACACATCTTTAGACAACTCTAGAGTTCTCTAGTTATGAGGCATTCTAGAGAACTCCATGTAAATATCTTGAGGGAAGAGTCTACAAGACTCTTATAAATACTTAGAAGGAAAAAGGATATGAAAAAGTCTAAAACTCTTCATGAGGATGTATATAAAGGAGTACAAGACTCATTTGTCATGGCATCTCATCCCATCCCATCCCACACAACATCCCGCATCCTGCAAACTCCAAAAACATTGTAAATCTTCACATGTTCTCAATACAAGCTTGTTTTCAAATCCAAACTCTCTTTCGTTCTCAAATATCATCTTTGGATGACGAATAAGACTGAACTCAAACGAAAAAGTGAATAATTTGAATATCGCATGAATAACGAGAATCTATCCCCGTGACATGAGACATTCCACCACAGAAAGAATTATAAAATTAAAATGTTAGTATGATTTTCATCAAATAGCCCACTTTGCCTCTATTTATGGT
The DNA here is from genome assembly GCA_035668315.1 of Drosera spatulata. NCBI lineage: Eukaryota > Viridiplantae > Streptophyta > Magnoliopsida > Caryophyllales > Droseraceae > Drosera > Drosera spatulata. The sequence continues at coordinate 6,065 of JAOVYX010017366.1, forward strand.
AGTTTGAAAGAAGCAACAAAATCAAAAGTTAAAATCTTCATGACACCATGAGCTTGCAGCTAGAAAAAGAATGGAAAAAAAAGAAGACAGTTTGCGTCATAGAACGTAAGGCTAAAGTTGGCAAATTTCTACCTCATATCCCACCAAAATAAAAATAAAAATTGTGTTTGGTTTTGGAGCTGCAATGGTTTTGCATAGCGACATGCACAACATGATATAGATGCCAACAAATTTTGAACAATTAGCTTTCACACGAAGAATGTAAACCGAAGCAAAAACAGAGGTGAACTTATACGAGTATTTTTCCCAATGCTAGATAAAACCATTACAGTGGGCAAGTACCTGGACAAGAACTTCAAGTTGTCAAGTGAGAAGGGATCACTTCATGCCTGCATCACAGCTTATCTTCATTCTTCAGCAGCTATTTTCAAAGCGTAGTCAGACGGTTTCTGTTTGTGGCTTTCAAGCAAATGTTTTAGTGACAAAATGAGAGATCACCGGAGAAGTATAGATTAACACCGTGTCAATCTTGTCACACCAAATCGAAGCCTGTGCTGTGCACATGAGAGCTGTACAACAGTCAAAAGGCAATTTTTCGAAACCATACAATCCCGACAGCTTGTGAACAGTTCCACCACTAAACAAAGGCATGCTCGTCCGAACAGCTAATTGCATAAAGAAAAGTTGTGCACAACCTACATTTAACAGTGACCATCAGAGTATATACCCTACAAGTCACAACCAGACGTAAAAAGAATTTGACAGAGAAATGAATCATAAAACACCACAGGAAAGATGGAGTACATAAAAAGGTACAAGATTCTGCAGACGATGCACTGTATTTACCTCAAGACGAGTTCTGTATAATGAGAGACGATGCACTGTATTTACCTCAAGACGAGTTCTGTATAATGAGAGTATTGCATCCAGGATCTCATAGAATGTAGTAGAGAGATGTTACTCAAAACATCAAGGAAGCTGAAACTCCAGGAAAAAACTGCAATTCGACCATAGCAACCGAATAACTCAAATTCCATCCATCACTTTGTCAGGAACACATCTCTGAAAAACTTCCAACATAACATATTTGCTTCAGAGCCCTCTCGAAACTCCAGCCACTGGGCATACAGAAACCTAGTCCAGAAGAAATTAATCATGGAAAACATGCGCAAAGGATACCGCCTTCAGCATTAAGGAACAGATGAATAAAATAGAGCAAAATACTGCTGCTTCACCACTGCTAACAGAGTTCATGTAAAGCAAAGGCCTGATGCAGCCCTCCATCAGAATGCAAGACTGAATTGAGAGAAAATCAAAAAACAGCCTTGAATTTACACGATGTTTAAAGAAAACTCTTGCCGAGAAGATGACCGCATAACAACAAACTATGATCTTCCACAAACTGCACTGCAGCAAATGACAACCTGAAATGTAAGTATTCAAGGAATTAGCACTTGCAACAAAAACTCATCCAAAAGAATCATTGCAGCTAAGATGAAGGAGTTTCAGCATATTGCAAACAGTAGTAACAATCTAAAACATCCATAGAAGAAAGCACTTGACGGAAACTCAAGGTATTTATGTATTTACCTCCAGTAAACCTCTGCAGTATGTATTGCCCGTAAGAGACGAAAGGAGCGCCGTAAGATCCAGTATGCACAACTTCTAACGACTGAGCTGGCCAACCATACAAGTACACCTGTCATACGAAAAAACCACAAAGTTATCATTTGCTCTCCCCAGCCACCATAAGCAAAGAACTATGCTGCATCCACACCGTTTAAGCTATAATATCCGACACAGTTATACCATGTGTAAAGAAGCAGAATTGTTGGTTTAATAGCTCGTAGAATACTGGATCACAATCGATAAGCTGCGGAGATGAATAAATTCCCAAGTTCAAATACATCACAGGGAATGAGTAGAATGACCAACTCAGGTATAAAAAAGATGCTCCACAGGAGAAGAAGATTGGAAACTTGACCTCAAGAGCGTGATCCTATAGAACACCAGACTTTCCTGGCCTCACATCATAGTATGCTGTATCAAGGACATCACAGGATGTCAGGAAAATATAAAGCCCATGTATCAAAGATGCTCCAAATGAGAAAAAGAGTTGTATCCTGACCTCAGGAGTCCCAAAGAACATCGCCGACGCTGCAAGCCTTGAAAGATATTAAGCTGTACCAAACATCAAAAGAAGTGAGCAGAAAATTCAACTTGTGCAGCAAAGATGCACCACAAGAGAAAAACCATGTGGCCTTAACCACAGGACTCGGGAGCTCGATCCTCAAGAACATGGCCGACACCGCAATACTTACGAGATGTTAATCTGTATCAGAGACATCACAGAATGTAAGTAGAATACTAAGCAACCATGGATGAACAAACAGAGAAAAGATTGGGATCTTGAACTCAGAAGCTGTTATTATAGTATCGTCTTCCATCGTTGTACAGACCCACCGAGACCATTGTTGATCAGGATATTGAACTGATCCTTTATTCTACATCTGATCGATCAAATCACCTTTATTTCAATCCAGAAGGCCACAACCCACCCAATTGACACCAGAACGTAGTTTAGAATGAGAGCTTACAAATATACAGCTGCCCGAGTAAGGTGCCAACCCATGTACGGAGAATCTTGTGTCACAACAGTTGAAATTAATGCTGACGAAAGCCAGCCCACAAAACACCACCGCAACTGAGCAGAGCTTGCACCTCGAATACAGTCAACCTAACACAAGCAAGATTTAGCCACTACCAAATACATAGTTGCTGCAGCACACTTTCCCCCGAATTAAAGCTTACCAGCTAAACTGTCTTCAGCAATTACCGAAACATAAATACAGCTTCATACGCTTACGCACAAATACAAGAATAGTGCATAGTCATTCCAAACCATTTTTCTTAATGGGTAAATACTAAAAGGACAATTAACCTTACTAATTACAATAAACAGCCATGATTGCCCACAAAAGAAGTAAAAAAAAAAGCACATGTGTAATGTTATTTGCATCGACGTTTGTGGTGTGAGGCATTCCTTAGTCAAATGGATGCAAATCATTGATATTGCTATGTTATCACCATCAAGGTGCACTGAATTATCACATGTCAGAAAACATGGAAATAATACAAGCAGATTTTTTGTTGATATAACTAGACCTTTAGGTTGATAAAAGATTTAATTCTTAGCAAGAGTACCAGTTGCACCTGTGAAAAACTCCAAAAATCATCAGGGCCAACATATTGAGTGATCAGCACGATCCACTCAACTGACTCTAGGGTACCAATCATTATGGACCACAATCAATTACGATTTGAGTTCAGCTTTGGCAAACCTTTAGCAATGGTGCTTAAAACAAAGAGACAAAACTATAGCACAGTGCCTTTTAGATGATTGAGTAGAGATGATTAGTTGTCAATTAATGTACCTTTGGAATCATCCTGCAGGGCGTGGATCTTCGTCTCTCCCAGAATTAATGCAACTCTGAGCAATTCATTTTCACGATGGACTGTATGATAACCCCAGAAAGAGAGGGCAAGGAATGACAAAAGAAGCTCCACAAAAGGGGGAAATCCCGGGCACATCCCGTGCGATTTCCCCCTAACACCAAAAAATCAAACTTTTATTAATAAGGTTGACCTGCCATGCAAACGCACCTGTCATGGCAAAGGTCTACACTCTTTCCACACATCTGGCAAACACAAGCTCACCCCACAGGAGCAACATATCTGAATCCAAACATCACAAATAACACAACGAATGTAGCTTTCCCACCTTGGATGACAGAAGTGCGGCAGCCACTAGAATCATTGAAGTGAGGCCCATTTTTTCCCACAAAACTCAATTCTATAGCTTCCTCCAGTCTCTAGCACAAACCTTAGACGAGAGTATGGAAGCCATCGGAAACATTCAAGTTGTAGCCGATTCTCCATGAAATTAAACTCCGTGACATCAACCACCACCAACACATTATAAATATAGTTTATCCACAGTACAAATCAATGGAGCACACAATTATGTCCCAAAGTTGACACAATGACACCATGCAGCGTCTCATCCCAAGAAACAGTAATGCGTAAATAGAAAAAGTAATGCATAAATCGAAACAGCTTTGACAAGTTTAGAATAAATGAACGGAAGCAAAATTACTCACAAGAAGGGGTCATGCCCAGGTAGGTACTCAAGACTGGAAAGGCTCCGGACATGTTATTACTGTGCTTTTTTCAAGGCCAATCAACAAAAGGATTTACCGTAAGGTGATAGGATCAGTTAACATTCTCCCTCAGAAGTGAGTCGCTTGCATTACCATGAAACGGTAAATGCATCAGGTTTTAGCATAGCCTTAAACCAAGAGGGAAAATACGATTGTGAATTGACAGCTTAGCATTTTCCATGAACTATACCATGTTCATGAAAATTGACAATGATCTGTGTGATACTTTCGTGACTCGGGGGTTTTCGACCTTTCCTTACGAATTGCATAAAAATCTCAAACAAGAACTATTGAGCATTGTATTCTCATGTACTTCAATGGAGATAATAGGTTTTCGTTTTGTGTACCTTGAGAGTCATTCGAAAAAAGAAAATTGGACATCTGTTTTTGCATACCTTGTTGGCATGGACCTTTATTCTTTGTTGTGGTCTGCATGCAGCACTACGAGGGGTATACTGTAACAACTGAACTACGGATAATCCTGGAAAGGAAAAAGAACCAGAAGGGGAGGGGAAAGAGAAGAGGGCAGGCCACAAGGGGAAAGCCTGAGCATTCCCGTGCGGTTTCCCCAGAAACCAAGAACCGATGTTTATTAACCATTTGACCTGCCATGCAAGCGCACCTGCCATGGCAAAGGTCTCCACACCCCTCACACCTGTGGAGGTGTGGTGTTACATATGCAGCTCTATGACCAGTAAACTGTAGCGACTGAACTTCAGATGATCCTGGAATGAAAAAATAAAACAGGACAAAAAAAGGAAGAGAGCACACCACAAGGGGGAAACCACGGGCAAATCCCGTGCGATTTCCCCCCAAACCAAAAAACGATCTTTTTATTAATCAGTTGACCTGCCATGCAAGCGCACCTGTCATGGCAAAGGTCTCCACTCTCCTCTCTCTAACACACACACACCATCTCATCCTATTACCAATCCCATCTCCACCATACCCATCAATCTAACATTTTTCTACCTCATTTTTTTCACTATAATGGACATAAATGATCACATCTCAACAAACAGAACCTTAAGAATACCCAAGGCCATTCAATGTGCCTATCATAGATGAAGACAAAGACAAGCGACCTGTAAAAAAAGACAAAAAAGAAACGAAAAAACATACAACAGTCAGCTCCAGAATTATGATATTCAATCGGGCAACCAACCTACGTTTAACACTAACATACCTTCCAGAATAATCCCAGAAAATCTGCACCTCCATTGCTTCTCTGTCCATCTCTCCAACAAATCACTCACTAAGCCAAGGTTGCCGATGATCAGGTTTGGAAACCGGAAGCTGCAAGAACTAAAAACATCACCTGTTAGATTGAGGTAAACAGAACAAAAATTTAACCTATTGGTATGATAAGAGGACTTGTTATGGTGATAGACATATTAAAACACGGGTTAAAAGGGGGGAAAAGAAATAAAGAAATGGATGCCAATCAAGAAAAGAAACCAAGCAGTTAAAAAGGATTAAAAGATTGATACAAAACGAGGAGACTGTAACCAAAGATAGTTACCTACATTATTAGTATTAGAATAAATTATTGACGTGACGTTGTCTCCATGTATTTGGCCCTAAATTCATTACTTTTCGTAATTCTTAATTCTTACACACAAGAAAGTAAAATTTTACCAATTGTTTTTGTGATTTACAAATTTAAAATTCCACTTAACCTATAATTATCCATATCTATAGTATCGAATTCGTGGGTTAATTTGAATTTGGGCCTTAAATTTAGTGGGTTAATGACATAAAATTAGCTAATTATGGACTCTGTGATCTTAATAGTGTATCAAGTGAAACGAACCGCACAAAAGACAGAAAACCGCACATAAGAGAGCTTGAGAAAAATTACTGGTTTCAACCTGAACTATGCATTGTGTACTTCAATATCTGTATGTTTCAATCTGAGTCATTACGATGTATAAAAACACCACTTCCTTTCGCAGGATAAGATTTTAAGACTTCAAGTACGAATACAATCAAGCTAAAATCATATTTTCATTGCTATATAAACACAAAATTCGACCGAAATCACAACAGAACTATAAACATACATCAATCAAGCAAAAAAAAATAAAAAACATGCAAATTGACCAAAAAGTAGATAGATCAAGTTAAAATTGACAATACCAATCAGCAGCGCACGGGATGAGTCAAGAAAACAAATATCAATAAATCAATCAAGAAACATGAGCACCACTAAGTTTTCAAATCAAAAAGAGACGAGATGTACCTAATCTTATCACGTGTTTCCAAAGTCAAAAAACATGAAGATAATCGCAATCGGGGATCACTCACCAGAATCAGCCATCCTGGTGGATCAGATCCTGATCTCGATCTGCGAATCTCTGAAACGGGGCCGATCTAAGAAACCGATCATCTATTCCCCTTGGTCAAATAGAAAAATCGAGAGAGGATGACAATGAAAAGAGGAACCCTAGATTAATTGGGCGAGATTTGAACACGATACACCATTTAAATAGATATGATTTGCGTGAACTAGGAGGGTTGGTGGTTTTGACAAAATCGAGGGTCCAGATGAGTTCTCCTTCGAGTCCGTTTAATGGAATGGACGGTCCAGATTATAAGTGGTCGTGGTTGCCTATTTTTCTTTTGCTTTGAATAGGTATATCTCGTGTCATATCTTATTGATATTATCAGATAATGAAAGACATAGTCGTGAATAAAATCAATTAAGCGATCTAAGGGAGGTTTAGGGTGAAATTGGTACGAAACATGAAAAAAATTCATCTTTACAAGTTAGAATATTATAGATGAAGAACTATTTGTGCATTGTAATCCGATATATATAGATGCTTCAAATCAATCTTATTTATTATATTTTTTACAAATAAATAAGTAAATGAATAAAAATCGCATAAATGTTTGATCAAAATTATTCGCAGCATGTATTATGCAACACCAACAATTTTTGATTTCTTGATATATAATACAGTAAAACATATTTCCAAGAAACTAGTTAACAACATATTCCTTTATTGAAACTCAAAACAATACCATTAAAAAGTGTTAGAATAACAATCTATAAACGAATATATAAATATAAGAGTTTGATTAATCACATTGATATCGATGGTGTCATCTCAAGAATAAATCTTGTTCGATGACCTAGGCCAAAGTAAAATTGATCAGCACATACGAATTCGTGAATCTTGTTTGATGACCTATGCCAAAATAAAATTGACCAGCACATACGAATTCCACATAGTATATCGCGAGGAGACCACAATGAGAGAGAGCTTGTCAGATTTATGTGAATATATGACAAATCGATTCATTGACAAGCCCAATCGTATAACCTATATTTATAGGATTAGGAACTATACAAGATAAAATATATTATGATAAGTTAACTTAATAGGATAAGTTAAATATTCCAAAAATATCAACATCATAAATCTTATTTGAAATAGTTAAATAACATAAATGCATATGTCCAAGGCCCATATATCTTTGCGTATATTTATTTAATCTACAGAGAAAAACGAGTAAAATAAAACAGTCTAATATATCTTGCATGTTTCTCCTGGACTATTCCACTCTTTGTGTATATTTATTTAATCTACAATGAGAAACGAGTAAAATAAATATATCTTGCATGTTTTTTCTGGATTATTCCATTCATTATTAATTGATTTTGAATTGAAATTTCAAAAATTTAATATGACATCATAGTCTAATAGACGTAATGACCCAATATTTCGTCTAACCCAAATATAATATTCGTGCTTTTAACCCAACAGAGACATTAGTTCAAAATGAACGTATTGACAATAATTTACCCATATTGAATATGAGGAAAATAATAAATGTGTATATATAAATTTTGATCATTTCATTCATTATCAATTGATTATCAATTGATTTTAAATTGAAAGAACATTGAAGACTTAATGATGCATTATTTGATAGGGAGTAACAAGTGAGTCTTAAAATGCAAATCAAAATCTTACCTTGATTTTTATTCAAAAATAAAAATAAAAACGTTACATATAATTACAATCAGACACTGTTAAAGACAATTTTCTTTTCTAAAAAAAGCATGCAAAGTAAACCAAATATAGAAACCAATTGGTATTTTGAAGGAAAAAAATAAAACTGATTTCCAGATTGCACATTCTTCTCATCCACTAAAATTTCAACTTTTGTTACTTTAAAAATGAAATATATAGTGTTGACTTTTTGGATGGAGTACGAAACGAAAGTAGGATCCAGGTGGATTCGAACCACCACAACCAGCAGGAAATTAATTCCCCCGTGCTCTACCAACTTTGAGCATATGGACCCATCACGCAACATTTGAAATTACCATTAGTGTAACACGAGGAGTTGCGTTACATCGAATGAAAAGAAGTACCATAATGAACTCTGGTTCATCACCATTCATTTCACCGTTGTTTTTAGAGTATAATTCCAAATGCATTAAGGCGATTTCAGTTTGAAAACACCACCAAAACTCCAAAGCATCCTCAATTCGACAATCATTCCATTTTTTATTTTGATTACTAATTTTCACATTATGTTGCTTGTCCTAATTCAACTATTTTGAACAACATACCCAACAAGATTTTGAATTTAATGTGTTGAGCTCAAACTGTGTCCATTTCTAGATTCGAATATTTAAAAAATGATTTTATATATTTTCTCTATCCCATAATTTTTGCATCATGTAAAATAAGATTTACCAACTCTAATTCTCAGCCTTATAATATTTCTCTATATCTACTTAAATTCATAACCATATAATATTTTTTAAATATGAAAACGTTATAAATAATTTGAATCGGACCAAAATGATTAAAAATTAAGAAAGTTTTAAGACAAAAAAAGTGATAGAATAGAGTAAATGTCGAGAATGTGCGAGGAAGGGAGAGAACATAAAAGAGAGAAAGCAGGCAGAAATAATAGATGAAAAGATATCCTTTTCCAAAAATAGATGAAAAGATATTACGTAAGACAAGGAAACAGCCTCTTTTGTAAAAGATCTCTATTTTTTTGTCATATGAAAGAAGCAACGAAATTCAAAGTAAAACTCTCCACGAAGCTAGCGCACTTCAATCAGACTGAAAAAAAAAAGAGAAAAAAGACGGCGTTTTAACGTAGAACAAAAGTCTTGAGTTGGCGAAATTCACCTAGTGTCGAAGAAAAAAAAAAAACACCCAAAAACCTAGTGTATGTCTTGGAGCTGCACACCAGCCAGGAGATCCACCACCATACATGTAAAATTTTACGTAACATGAACAAGATTATAGTATAAGCTATGAAATCTAAAACAATTAAAATTCCAGCAGATAATATAAACAGAAGCAAGAGCGAAAGCAATCTTGTATCTTAATATGAGCAATTTTCCAATGCTTGATAAAACCAGAACAGTGACAAGTACCTGGGAGAAAACTTCATGGAAGGGGTCACTTCATGCCCGCATCACAATTTATTTCATTCTTCAGCAGGCTATGTTCAAGCCTAGTCAGTTGGTTGCTGCTTGTGGCTTTCAAGCAAATGTTTTAATGACTGAATGAGAGATCACCCAGTAATATTCTTTAACGAGCACGAAACACCACCGGAGAAGTATAGATTAACACGATGTCAATCCGGTCACACCAATTTAAAGCCTGTGCTGTGAGCACACGAGTCTGTACAGCACAGTCAAAGGCAATTCTTCAAAACAATACAATAGCGACAGCTTGTAAACAATTCCACCATTAAAATAGACATGGCTCCTCCAAACAGCTAAATATGGCTCCTCCAAGCAGCTAATTACACAAACACAAGTTGCGCACAGCATAGATTTAACAGAGTGACGACCAGAGTATATACAAGCGAGAAGCCTACAAGTTACAACCAGGCGTAAAAAGAATTTAACAGAGATGAATCATAGAACACCACAGGAATGATGTACACAAAAAGAGTTTAGAGGGTATGCTTCTGCAAACAGATGCACTGAATTTACCTCAAGACGTGTTCAGTATAAAGAGAGTAATGCATCCAGAAGCTCAAAAAATGAAGCAGAGATATCTTAACATATCAAGCAGGAAGCTCAAGCTCCAGGAGAAAACTGTAATTTGGACCCTAGCAACCAGTGAACTCAAACTCCATCCATCAGTTTGTCACGAATACAAGCTCTGCAAAACTTCGCACAGCATATTTGCTTCAGGCCCCCTTGAAACTTCAACCACTAGGCATACAGAAATCCAAGTCCAGAAGAAATTAGTCACGGGATACAGCCTTCAGCATTAAGGAACAGAAGGTCTGGTGCTGCCCTCCATCAGAATCCGAGAAAAAAAAATAGCCTTCAATTTACATGATATTTAAAGAGAACTCTTCCTGAAATGATGACCACAGAACAAAAAACTATGACCTTCCACAAACTGCACTCGAGCAAATGAGAACCTGCAATGTAGGTATTCAAGGAATTAGCACTTGCAACAACAGACTCATTCAAAAGAATCATAGCAGCTAAGATGAAGAAGTTTCAGCATATTGCAAACAGTAGTAACAATATAAAACATCCCTAGAAGTAAGCACTTGATGGAAACTTGAGGTATTTAGGTATGTACCTCCTGCAGTATGCATTACCCGTAAGAGACGATAGGGGCCTCAAGATCCAATATGCACAACATTGAAGTGGATTTCGAGAAAGAGTAAAGATCAATGGGCATGAAAATGTATACACATATGGGGAGGAAATCCCATTCTAGTGACTCAGGTGGCCAACCATACAAGTACACCTGTCATAGGCAAAAATCCACAAAGAAGGTATTAACTCATTTGGTCTCCCCAGCCACCATAAGCAAAAAACTATGCTACATCCACAGCTTTTGAGCTATGATATCCAACGCAGTTATACCATGAGTAAAGAAGCAGAATTGTTCGTTTAACAGCTCGTAGAATAGTGGATCACAGAGGAGAAGCTGCGGATAAAGTTCCCAAGTTCAAATACATCACAGGGCATGAGCAGAATGACTCAGGTATCAACGATGCTCCAGAGGAGAAATATTGGCAGCTTGACCTCAAGAGTGTGATCCTACAGAACACCGGACTTTCCTGGCCTCACATCATAGTATGCTGTATCAAGGACATCACAGGATGTCAGAAAAATATAAAGCCCATGCATCAGAGATGCATCAAAGGAGAAAAAGAGTTAGATCCTGACCTTAGGAGTTGGATCCCAAAGAACATAGCCGACACTGCAAACCTTGAAAGATATTAAGCTGAACCAAACATCACAAGAAGTGAGCAGAAAATCAACTTGTGCAGCAAAGATGCACCACAAGAGAAAAACCATGTGGCCTTGACCTCAGGACTCAGGAGCTGGATCCTCGAGAACATGGCTGACACTGCAATACTCGCGAGATGTTAATCTGTATCAGACACATCACAGAATATAAGTAGAATACTAAGCAACCATTGATGAACAAAAGGAGAAAAAAATGGGATCTTGACCTCAGGAGCAGTTATTCTAGTATCGTCTTCCATCGATGTACAGAACCCCACGGAGACCATTGTTGATCACGATATTGAACTGATCCTTTATTCTCCATCCTGATCGATCAAATGACCTTTACTTCAATCCAGAAGACCACAACCAACTGACACCAGAATGTAGATTTGATTGAGAGCTTACAAGAATACAGCTGCTCTAACAAGATGCCAACCCATGCAAGGGAGAATGTTGTCTCACAACAGTTGAAATTAATGCTGATGAAAGCAGCCCACAAAACAGCACCGCAACTGAGCAGCTCTTGCACCTCGAATACCTCGAACACAATCAACCTAGCACAACAAAGACCTAGCCACTACCAAATACAAAGTTGTCGCAGCACACTTTCCCCCAAATTAAAGCTCACCAGCTAAACTGTCTTCAACAATTACCAAAACATAAATACAGCTTCATATGCTTATGTACAAACACAAAAATAGTGCACAGTCAACTCCGAACCATTTTGCTTCATAGGTAAATAATATAAACGGACCATAAACTAGACTAACTATAATAAACAACCATGATTGGCCATATAGAATTAAAAAAGAAAAATAGCACATAAGTGTTATTTGCATCGACATTAGTGTGTGGCATTTATCAGGACACACTGAATTATCACCTGCCAAAAAAAGGGAAGTAAGAGCAAGTCCAATGGTAAATGAAATTTTGGTATAAACAAAGCTTTATTTTGATCACGAATAGTCACAATGTGCTGAAATTTAACAATGTTGTTCTAGTGACATTCATGCAATAATATACATAACAAATCAAACCTTTATCCCATCAAGTGGGATCGATTACATAAATACGACACCATTTCAATTTTCATGTACATCGTCTTCTGTAAGATTATGATAGGCCATAGGTTTCTCTCATGGTCTTTTTAGGTCTTTCTCGTCCTCTCTTGACATGCTAACTCGCAAGCTTCACATCTCCTAACAGAAGCTTCGTATTGGGATAGGAGAATGCCACGTGTTATTTTTCTTCGTATTGGGATAGGAGAATGCCAAGTGTTATTTTTCTTCGTATTGGGATTTGTGCACCACATTTTGTGAATTGCAAAATATGACAAAAGCAATTTCCATTGCCATATATAGCACAACATTTACCCAAATGTAAAATTTGCCAAAAAATAGCTTACCCATTGGAGTGGATTATTTTGAAGCTATTGTTATAATTTAACTATACCTACCAATATGCCTATTGCATTAGGCTTGCTCTAATATTAGCATATTTCTAGTTAGACATAAATAGACCTTGAGGTTGATAAAGATTTAATAATTAGAAAGGGTACCAGTAGCACCGGTGTAAAACTCGAAAAACCATCAGGGATAACATATTGAGTGAACAGCACAGTCCACTCAACTGACTCTAGGCTTCCAATCCTTGTGGACCAGTCAATTACGATTTGGGTTCATCTGTGGCAAACCTTTAGCAATGGTACTTTAAACAAAAAGACCAAACGACAGAACAGCGCCTTTTAGATGATTTAGAGATGATTAGTTGTCAATTTATGTACCTTAGGAATCAGCCTCCAGGGCCTGCATCTTCGTCTCTCCCAGAATTAATGCAATTCTCTCAGTAATTCATTTTCACGATGGACTGTATGATAACCCCAGAAAGATATGGCAAGGAATGACAAAAGGAGCACCACAAAAGGGGGAAATCCTGGGGGAAATCCCGGGCACATCCCGTGCGATCTCCCCCAAACACCAAAAAATTGAATTTTTATTAATAAGGTCGACCTGCCATGCAAGCGCACCTGTCATGGCAAAGGTTTATACTCCTCCCACACATCTGGCAAACACAAGCTCACCCCATTTTAAGCGCAACATATCTGAATCCGAACATCACAAACAACACAACTTATGCAGCTTTCCCTCGGTCCCTTCTGAACATAGCTGGTGCAATCCCACCTAGGGTGACAGAAGTGTGGCAGCCACCAGAATCATTGAAGTTGAGGCCCATTTTCCCCCCACAAAACTCAATTCTGTAGCTTCAACCACAACCACAACTCCAGTCTGTAGCACAAGCCTTAGACGAGAGAGTATGGAAGCCACAGGAAACATTTAAGTTGTAGCCGATTCTCAACGAAATTCAACTCCGTGACATCAACCACCACCAACACATAATATATATAGTTTATCCACAGTAAAAATCAATGGAGCACACAAGTATGTTTCACAGTTTACACAATGACAGTACCATGCATCGTCTCATCCTCAGAAACAGAAATGCATAAATAGAAACAGCTTTGATAAATCATACATCAGAAATTTAGAATAAATGATCGGAGCAAAATTACTCACGAGAAGGGATCATGCCCAGGTACTAAAAACTGGAAAGGCTCCGAACATGTTACTACTATGCTCTTTTCAAGGCCAATCAGCAAAACGATTTACCTTAAGCTGATAGTATCAGTTAACTTTCTCCATCAGAACTCGCTTGCATTACCATCAACGGTAAATGCATCAAGTTTTAGCATAGCCTTAAACCAAGAGGGAAATAAGATTGTGATTTGACAGCTTAGCATTTTCCATTGAACTATACCATGTTCATGAAAGTTAAAAACAATCGGTGTGGTTTTTGTGCCACTCAGGCATTTTCTACCTTACCTTACGAATTGCATAAAAATCTCAAACAAGAACTATTGAGTATTGTATTCTCATGTAATTCAATGGAGATAATAGGTTTTTGTTTTGTGTACCTTGAGAGTCATTCGAAAAAAGAGAATTGGTCATCTCTTTTTGCATACCTTGTTGACATGGACCTTTATTCTTTGTTGTTGTATGCATGCAACACTACAAAGGGTATACTGTAGCGACTGAACTTAAGATGATCCTGGAATGAAAAAGGAACCAGTAGGGGAGGGGAAAGGGAAGAGAGCACACCACAAGGGGGAAACCCCAGGCAAATCCCGTGCGATTTCCCCCCAAAACCAAAAATCGTTCTTTTTATTAATCAGTTGACCTGCCATGCAAGCGCACCTGTCATGGCAAAGGTCTCCTCTCTCCTCTCTCTCTCTCTCACACACACACCATCTCATCCTATTACCAATCCCACCTCCACCACACTGATCAATCCAACATTTTTCTACCTCATTTTTTTCACTATAATGGACAGAAATGGTCAGATATCAACAAACAGAACCTTAAGAATACCCAAAGGCCATTCAATTGTGCCTATCCATAGATGAAGACAAGCGACCTGTAAAAAAACAAACAAAAAAAGAGAAACAAAAAACAGAGAACAGTCAGCTCCAGAGTTATGATATCCAATCGCGCAATCAACCTACATTTAACACTAACATACCTTCCAGAATAATCCCTGAAAATCTGAACCTCCATTGCTTCTCTGTCCATCTCTCCAACTTATCACTCACCAAGCCGAGGTTGCCGCTGATCAGGTTTCGAACCTAGAAGCTGCAAGAAACTAAAATCATCTCATGTTAGATTGAGGTAAGCAAAACAAAAACTTAACCTATTTGGCATGATAAGATGCCTTGTTATGGTGATAAACATATTAAAACACAGGTTAAAAAAATGGAAAAAAGGAAACGAAATGGATGCCAATTAAAAAAAGAAACAAAGAACGTTCAAAGGTTTTAAAGAACGATACAAAACGAGGAGTCTGTAACCAAAGACAGTTACATAATAGAATAGAATATTGATGTGAGATTGTATCCATGTAGTTGGCCCTAAATTCATTACTTTGAGCAATTCTTACTTCTTTCACACACAAAAATTAAAATTCCATCAATTGTTTTTGTGATTTACAATTTAGAATTCTACATTATCTATAATTATCAATGGGACATATCTATAATATAAAATTTACATTGTCTTATGTCACAAAAAAAATCCTAACTAATCATTCACAAAAACTTATGATCAATATGTTTGCGAACACTAGTTTTTAGATGGTTATTACACATAAACTCGACAAATTGTGACACAACAATTATTTACTTGCCAGGGCTTAAAACTAGTGGGCTAATTTAAATTTGGGCTTAAAATTTGTGATCTTATTAGTGTATCAAAAGTCAAAATTTCTCATAAATTTGTTAACTGAGTGATAAAAAACGATAGAGATTAGAACCGAACAAAAGAAAGCTTGAGATTAAATTACTGATTTCAATCTGAACTATCCATTTACGATGCGAATTGACCAACAAGTAGATAGATCCAGTTAAACTTTGACCATACCAATCAAGCAACGCTAGGGAGGAGTCAAGAAAACAAATATCAATCAACGAAACCCAAACACAACAAGTTTTCAGGTACATGGCAGACGAGATCTACGTAACCTTATCACATGTTTGCAGAGTCAATAAACATGAATATAATAGAAATCGGGGATCACTCACCAGAATCAGTCATCCTGGTGGATCAGAACCTGATCTCGATCTGCGAATCTCAGAAACCGGGCCGATCTGAGAAACCGATCATCTATTCCCCTTGGTCAAATAGAAAAATCGAGAGAGATGATGACAATGAAGAGAGAAACCCTAATACAAATCACCTAGATTTGCGCACGACACACCACATAAATAGATATGATTTGCGTGAACGACAAGGGTTGGTGGTTAGAAAACTAAATCAAGGGTCCAGATGAGTTCCCTTTTGAGTCGGTTTAATATATGGACGGTTAGGATTATTCGTGGACATGATTGTCAATTTTTATTCGAAAGAATTGTTTATTAATAATCAAAAATTTAAAATATTTATCAATTAATTATATTTTATTATTTTATTTTTAATTAATAATATCTGATAATAAATGAATTAGGAATGATAAGTTTCAAAAATAAGATATACTGATAGTTTATATCTTTTCTTTTAGTATATCTTGCGAGTTTACATTATTGATAGATAAAGAGTTATGAATAAAATCAATTAAGCCGTCTAAGAAAGATTTAGGGTGAAAGTTATACGCTGAAAATTGTATGATAGGTGAAACAAAATTGTAAATATTCTTCTTTCATTTTTTTATCTCAAATTTTAAACTAAATCTTTCAAAAGTGTTTGTACCACCTATCATGTTACATTTGCAAAACCAGCAATTTCTCGATATATATTATTAAACAAACAAAAAATATCATGAAATTACTTAACAACAAATTCCTTCATTGAAACTGAAAACAATACCATGAAAAATGTTGGACTAACAATCTATAAATCTAAGTATAGTAATGAGAGTTCGAATACTTACATTGATTATATAATAATAATCTTCAAACAGAAATTGATGTCCCTCACAAACGAATCTTGTTTGGTGGCATACACGTAGAACTTAATTCCATATCTTATCGCCAAGAGATTACGAGGAGAGAGAGCTAATTAGATAGATTTTTGTGAATATGTGATTTCAATTCATTCATTAATAAGGTTAACTCGTGACCTATATTTATAGAGTTAGTAACTCGATAAAATAAGATATATATTTATAAATTAACTTAATATGATAAGCTAAATATTCTCGAAATATCAACATCATATATCTTATTTGAGATAACTAAATAATATAAAGACATGTACATCGGATCATGTATCTTGTGGTATAATTATTTAATGTACAAAATGAAACCATTAAAATAATACAATCTAATATCTTGGATATCAATTTATAATGCATGGATCAATACGAACAATTCAAAATTTTGCAACATCTAGACTTAAGACCCAAGCGAAGGAACGTTGAAGCACACACGGCGAGTGCCAAATGGCATTGGTTGATAGCCAATAAGAAGAATTGTTCTCATGATGCTTTATGGATTGATGGCGCAAAAGTATGCATTGACAATCAATACATTAAAATTGTTTTCGGTTGTAAACCTTACACCATTTTACCAATTAATTGAAGAAAGCCATAACGATCCGATAGCTTCTTCATTGTGTTCCTCTTCCGAGTTTAAAAAATTGTAACGTTTTGATCGGATCGAAAATTTATGTATGTTGAATTTGTATTGAATAATATCAAAAATACGATTTAGTGTAACAGTTATAAGAAATTAATGGTATATTGTATTTGATTTGATTTGATGTTATTTCTTATCAAATTAGAAAACATTGTAATTTTTATGGGATGAAAGAGTAATAAAGAAGACTCAACCTTTTTTATTTAACCTGGGTTGGTTTAGTGGTGTTCAACTCAACCTTCTTCTTGAAGGTCTTGGGTTCGAATCCCACTACCCTCAAAATTTAGGTTGGTCACACCCGTTGACTTCGGTCAAAGGTTTAACCGATACTGGTGGGGGAACCTTGCCAGTGTCCGGGGATTAGTTGGGGTGCGCGCGAGCTGGCATTGGGGGATTGAACAAATCCGCACGAAATTTGGAAGATCACACCTATACAAATGCAATATTGTTCAACTTAATGGAGCAGTGATCCAATGATGTTGAGTATGCCTTTTCCTAGTAACCCTAACATAACAGAACACAGCCACAAGAAAAGCAACAAATAATCCTCCAAGAATAATGCCCGCACCTGCTATGGATCTATCCCCTTTCTTGATCAGACGTATCATCGGCCTCTGTCCATCCTCCATCGAATTATCTTCAGCTTGTGGCGCGCTCGCAATCCGAATACTAAAAACTGTTGAATATTGTACAGTGGATGACCATGTTATTCCACTCAAAAAGCAAGATTCCTTGCAATGCTCTCAAACCATAAAAGGAGATGCATATCTATGTAATTTTATGATTGAAAGAAGCAAAGAGAATACAAAAGTTGTGTCCTATTTGTGTACTTCTGTAACGTCCCGATTTTTAAGTCCTTTTTTGAAAACTCTCGTGGCATTACTGTCGTTAAGGTCCCACAAACCTTAGACAAATAATTCAACTTAACTTAGCACAGAATAAAATTTAAATAAATATACACTTTAGGCATCAAGAATCTAAATCCACAAGTGTACTTATTTGTTACACATTAGACAACAGAAACTGAGAAATTAAGTCTAAAATATCAATATTACATTATAAATCATATCTTAATCAATATTCCTCCTCATTTTTTGCACCTGAAAAGTACGAAAAATAGAGAAACAAGAAAAAAAGCAACGTCGTGAGGTATACGAGCTCAGTAACGTGCCGGCCTCCTCTTCAAGGGAAGTAAAAAAATAAAAGAAAGATAGAACAATCTGTCCAGAAACCACAATAAAATCAGTCATGACCTTGGCTGAACAGTCTCCCGCAGCGAGATACCCCACAACCTGACAACCGTAATTACTCATCCCTGTACAGTTTAACATGACAACTTCATCAAGTCATGGTGTAACAACTCAGCAGGATTAACAAACTCAGAGTTTAATCTCACCTCTCATGAATTCATTCCTAGAACCGCTCCGGCCAAATCCTTACTACCGGGTCGTCATCAAGAACCGCTCGTCAGGCTGACAACTGACCCCATACACCAACACTAGTCATTTCAGTGCGTTTTGGCCTCAGTCGCGCATGTCCTGAGAAACTTCCCAGGAGGTCACCCATCCCAACATTACTCCGCGTTAAGCACGCTTAATTGCGGAGTTCTAAAGTGATGGGCTACCGAAAAGGAAGGTGCACCTTGGTTGTATAGATAGTACTATCAAACCATTTAAGCATTTCCTTGGGGTATTACACATATACTAGAAAAACTCCCAACACTCTTTCCTGGATTATAACATACGACTATTAGAACAATTGAGCCGTATGCTACCGAGAACAAGAAGTTCGCTAACAATAATACCTTAATGATTTGACATGAGCAACTTGGTCATCCAGGAACCAACATGATGCGCCACATTATTGAAAATTTAAACGGGCATCAGTTAAAGATTCAAAGAATTCTAACAAGTTGTGAGGTATCATGCGCAGTACGTTTATTGGGGAAATTAATTATAAGACCATCCCCAATAAAGATTAATGTTGAGACTCTAGCATTTTTAGAAAGAATTCAAGGTAACATATGTGGATCTGTCCACCCTGCAAGTGGACCAT
Organism: Drosera spatulata; assembly: GCA_035668315.1. Taxonomy (NCBI): domain Eukaryota; kingdom Viridiplantae; phylum Streptophyta; class Magnoliopsida; order Caryophyllales; family Droseraceae; genus Drosera; species Drosera spatulata. The sequence goes on from JAOVYX010017366.1 coordinate 25,770, forward strand.
TCAGATATTTTATGATAATGATTGATGCATCAACTAAATAGTCATATGTTTACCTTCTTTCTACAAGAAATGTAGCTTTTGCAAGGCTATTGGCTCAAATTATTAAATTACGAGCACATTTTTCAGATCATCCAATAAAAACAATTCTTTTTGATAATGCTGAAGAATTTACGTCAAAAGCATTTAATGAATATTGCATGTCAATTGGTATTACTGTTGAACGTTCTGTAGCTCATATTCATACACAAAATGATTTAGCTAAATCTTTAATTAAATGACTTCAGTTAATTGCAAGACCATTGCTTATGAAACATAGATTACAGATTACAACTTGGGGGCATGCAATACTTCATGCTACAGCATTAATACGTGTTAGGCCTGCAACCTACCAGAAGTATTCACCATTACAAACCGTGTTTGGTCAAGAACCAAATATTTTACATTTATGAGTTTTTGGGTGTACTGTAAATGTTCCAATCGCACCATCCCTACGAACAAAGATGGATCCCCAACGTAAACTTGGGATATACGTTGATTTTGATTCTCTCTCAATAATACGATATCTCGAACCATTAACGGGAGATGCGTTCACTATAAGGTTTGCAGATTCTCATTTTAATGAAAATGAATTCTCAAAAATAGGGGAAGAAAAGAAGAGAGGAGGAGCACATATTTCATCAAAAATTTGGGATAAAATATCATGAAAATCATCATTATTGTCCTTTAATAATGCTCGTACTAGTCAATCTGAACATGAAGTTCAAAGGATTGTTTATTTACAGAGTATAGCAAATGAAATGCCTGACTCATTTACTGATTCAAATAGAATAGTTAAATCTTATGTACCAGCTGTAAATGCTCCTGTTAGAATTCCAATATCAAATGAATCCAATACTTGACAATACTCTAGAAGAGTGTAAACCTCGCCTGAAGCGTGGTAGACCTGCTGGTGCAAAAGATACAATTCTTCGTAAAAGAAAATCATAAGGTAATGATGTTCTCGAAGAAATTATACCAATGAATCAATCTATAAAGGTGATTGATGAAAAGATAGTAACTAATTATGCTAACGAGGATACTATCGAGAAATAATCACTTACAAATGAAGAAATCTCGATTAATTATGTTAATACGCATATTGTGTGGGACAGAAATAAAATCGAGATAGATGATAATTTTTGTCTATAATGTGGCATTAGATATCATGAATCCAAATGAGGATTCGAAACCACGTAGTGTGAATGAATATCGACAAAGAAATAATTTGTCAAAATGGAAGGATGCAATTCAAGTAGAATTGGATTCTTTGGCTAAACGTGAAGTTTTTGGACCAGTAGTTCAGACACTACAAAATATCAAACCGGTTGGATATAAGTGAGTTTTCGTTCAAGAACGAAATAAGAAAGGAGAAATTATGAGATATAAAGCACGCTTATTTGCTCAAGGTTTTTCACAGATATCAGGCTGTGATTTTAATGAAACATATTCTCCTGTTATGGACGGAATTATGTTTCGTTTCTTAATTAGTATGGCTGCTAGAGAAGGATATGATATGCGTTTAATGGATATTGTGAAAGCATATCTATATGGATCATTAGACACTGATATATATATGAGAATCCCTGGAAGATTTAAGATGTCAAGTGATACAGAACCACGGAACTTATACTCAATTAAATTACAACGATCGTTGTATGGATTAAAATAATCCGGACGAATATGGTATAATCGTCTTAATGAGCACTTGTTAAAAAAAAAAAAGGATATATAAATGACAAGATATGTCCTTGTGTTTTTACCAAGAAACCCAATTCTGGTTTTGTTATAATTGCCGTATATGTAGACGATTTAAATATCGTTGATACTCCAGAAGAGATTATACAAACCGGCGATTATTTAAAAAGAGAATTTGAAATAAAAAATCTTGGTAAAACAAAATTCTATCTCGACATACAGATTGAGCATTTGTCCACTGAAATTTTTGTCCATCAATCGACATATACATAAAAAATCTTAGGTCATTTTTATATGAACAAAGCTCACTTTTTAAGTACCATAATGATTGTCCGATCACTTGATGTGAAAAAGGATCCATTTCGACCACAAGAAGATGGAGAAGAGTTACTTGGACGAGAAGTTCCATATCTCAGTGCTATTGGTGCACTAATATACCTTATTAATTGTACAAAGCCTTATTTATTGTACAAAGCCTGATATGGCCTTTACAGTCAATTTATTAGCAAGATTCAATTCTTCACCAACTAAAAGACATTGGAATGGAATAAAACAAATATTACGCTATCTTCGTGGAACTACATATATGGGTTTATATTATTCAAGAAAGACAAAATCACATCTCATTGGATATACAAATGCAGGATATTTGTCTGATCCGATAAAACAAGATCGCAAACTGAGTATTTATTTACCTATAATGATGAGACAATTTCGTGAAAATCCACAAAGCAGACATTAACTGCTACATCTTCAAATCATTCCGAACTACTTGCTATTCATGAAGCAAGTCGAGAATGTGTTTGGCTTCGTTCTATGATCCATCACATTCAAAGTTCCTATGGATTTTTTTCAACTAAAGATAATCCTACTGTAATATACGAAGATAATACAGCATGCATTGTGCAGTTCAAAAAAGGATACATTAAAAGTGATATAACTAAACATATATCTCTAAAGTTCTTCTTTGCGGATGACCTTCAAAAGAATAGAGATATAAATATCCAACAGATTCGATCCAGTGCGAACTTGATAGATCTATTCACAAAGACACTTCCCAACGTAATTTTTGAGGTACTCAGATACAAAATCGGGATTCGACGATTCAAAGATCTCCCTGACTGAAGACGTCTCAATGAAGTGAGCTATTTTTGAGGGGGGATTGTACTCTTTTTTCTTTGATCAGGTTTTTTATCCCAATGGATTTTTCTTGACAAGATTTCACGAGACAGTCATATTTTCATAATATGTAATATACTAGTATAAAGTTTTATTATTGTTTTGTCATCCAATAGGGAGTGTTGAATATTATATAGTGAATGATCATATTATCCCATTTACAAAGTAAGGTTCCTTACAATGCACTCACACTATAAAAAGAGATGCATACCTATGTAATTTTAGGATTGAAAGAAACAAAAAGAATACAAAAATTGTGTCTCATTTATATACTACTTTGAATTAATACATTATATTTGTTAGTCACTTTACAATAAATGCATTGTTATTCATCTTTCTTTCAGCGAAACTCACAATGCCATACGTAAACCAAGCCAATCGCTAAGAACCTAATCAAGAAAGCTACTTCTACTTCATTATAATGGAACTCAAAGGTAGAAGATTTAACTTAAACAACCTTGAACTTTTGTCTGGTTAACCAAAACTTTGTTAAAATTCAGGAAAGTTCAAGAAGAAAATCCATATTCGAATCAAATTAGGTAACATAAATTTATAAATTGGGCCTAATTTTTAACTAAAAAATTCAAGCTGATAGATTATGATTTATTCATATGTATTTATATCTTTTTTTATAATTGAGTAAAATTATTCACATATATTCTTAATAATTTTTTTAACACTTAAATGGGGAAAACCAAAAGAATACTACAATGGTCGTACTTTTAACGTCATTTTCCGTCCCTTCGATAATTTATCAACCAACCTACGATTAAAATGTTACACAACTCTTATCCGATAGAAAACAGCAATTGAAACCATGATGAAAGAGATGGGAGTGATGCGTAAAGTGATTTGACATATTATTCTTTAGACATATTCCTTTACCCTTTTTACCCCCAAACAATATTCCATATCAGAAAAAAGAATAAAAAAATAAAAATCCCAGGCATATTCTGCTACACATGGACACACCCACAGCCCTCGGATCATCTTCCGTTTACAATCCAACGACCTAGAATCACCGGAGACTGATAGTTGAACCTCACCCGAAACCGTCAAAAAAAAAAAAAAATGGAGAAAAATTCCCGTTGGGCGCTGAAAGGCACATGCAAGCAGAGAACTATACGTATAGTGCATTCCACCGATTTCTTTTCCCAAACAAAATCGCTCATTTCAACTCCATTTTGCGTTGCCTTTGCCAAAACAGCACTCGATTTTGTGCGTGGTTTTCTATCTATACGTGAGTTTGTGATTGTTTTTTTGAATTTGAATTGCTTGTTTGTGGTGTTTGAATCCGGTGGTTGGCTGAGTGATGCTTATTGGATTTGTTTGAGATTGAATTGCGGCGAATGTGGAGGGCTTCGTGCTTTGGGTCCGTTTTTTGGGGCAGATGATGGGATTGGTTTCGGGTTCTTTTGCTATTGATCATGTTAGAGTTTGATTTAAATGTTTTATGCAAGAGTTTAAGTGTGTTAGATATACATTAGTAATAGGGCTTCTATTTGGACTTTTGATAGAATTTACTCGATATAATATCAAAGCAGGTCGTGACAAGAGAGATGTCAGATATACATTACCAATGACCCAGCTGTGTATACTTTATGTCCCAATGAACATTCGCACGAGTAAGAGTGTCAGATATACATTAACAGGTCTTCAATCATCGGACTTTGAGTGACGAGGGATTTTGGAATTGGTTTCCCGTAGTTGAGTAATAAATTTAAGTTATGGTCGCGATGAGAAATGAACTCAGTTCATACGTGTCTGTTTCCCACTATTTGGGTGTTTGAGAGCATCTAACAACATCAGTGTAGTACCAGTAGTTTTTTAAGCACCTTGACATTCGCCAAGCTGTTTGATAACACACTTCTATTCCGGCTATGAAATAGCCTTCTTAACTCAGTGGTACGTGCCATTTCACCGTTTCTGTCGATAGTCATAGCCTCGATCTATATTACTCCACTTTTCATGTTTTCTTCACCTTATAAATTTTATTTAGATGTCCAAAGTGGGACCTAGTAAATATTGCAGATAATGTACGCTGAGCATTTGTGTGATCGATATAGGGGTAGTCCCCTTCCTAGCTACTTGATAGTAGTATTACATTACCAAGGGTACTTAGATGGTGAGGCCTTTTTTCTCGTATTCATTGTGCTGATATTTCCTTCGTCCTGGACGATCTGCTGATCAGTATAAGTGAGTATGGCGAGCAAGGAGGGAGAGGGAAATGGAAAAGAAGCAAGTGTAAGCCATGCTTTGCCTCATGTGGTTCTCAATGAGAGAATCCTTTCTTCTATGTCGAGGAGATCCGTCGCTGCTCACCCTTGGCATGACTTGGAGATCGGTAAATGTTCTCGTACTTGGATATGTCAACTTCAACGTTTTTGTTTAGATACAGTCAACATTCTACATGGTGTTACATGTTTTATGGTATAGAATCTTTCAGTGGGTTGTGGACATCCATGCGTTTTGTTGTTTTCGTTCACTTATGCTCCTTGACTTGTTTGTTTTTTTGTCTTTCCGCAGGACCTGGTGCTCCCTCAGTTTTCAACTGTGTAAGTCGTTGTGTTGCTTACTTACAACTGCTAAGTGTTTGATTGCAACTTTAATTGGTTTATGCTGATATCTGAGGCCTCCAGATGTACTCGTAAACAAAATCCGATAGCATTAGGTAGCCGGAGAGGCCGTGTCTTCACATATTAGCCTTTTGCTTGAAGGTTTTATGACCAATGTAAATTTTGTTCTTTTGATTGATAGATGCGAATGTCAGCCATTGTTTCCATCATATGCTTGATCGTAGAGATAGTTGCTCTTTCCACATGATTTGCATCTGTTATCATTGAAACCAATGTCCTCTAATAGGAGACCGCGTTACAGTATACTTCTACTTTTGTCAAAGTTGTATATCATGCATCTGTCGGGAGTCCGTTCTACTGTTCCCAATGTTGGCATTGAAGGTGATCGTAAATTTATCTTTATGCAACTCTTTCGTACTCAGTTTTCATCTGTCTTTGGTTCTCTGTGACAGGTTGTGGAGATCAGCAAAGGCAGCAAGGTGAAGTATGAGCTGGATAAGGCGAGCGGCTTAATCAAGGTATGGTTTCATGGTCCGTTCGTTTCTTGAGGTGGTCCTTATTTCGGATAAGGCCCTTTTCCCAATTGTTGCGCTGTGATATGGCCTGCTTTTGCTATCAAGCTAGCTTTCTTGACTCCCTATCCTTCTTCTATCGACGCGATCCTGTGGTTCACATAATCTTTTAAGTTATCGTAGAGCCAATAATTTTGACGCGATCACTTTGACTCCAAGCTGAAGTTCTTAGGCTGAGGCTAGAAACCCGACTACCGGTTACATGTGCAGGACGGTAACATAGAAGAGTGGATTAAATAGTACAGTTATATTCAGTTTTACGTGGTTAAAACTGGGAACCAGGATCCTAATTTCTTATGTCTATTTACAGTATCATAGTGAACGTTCTACTTGTTCGCATTTTCTTGTGATTACATATACCAATATGAGGCTCTTTTGTGTTGCTTTGATGTTGTATTATCAAACTCTAGCTGTAATCTCCTCTGAATAAATGACATCTTTGACGTAGGTTGATCGAGTGCTCTACTCATCTGTTGTGTACCCGCACAACTATGGGTTCATTCCGCGAACCCTTTGTGAAGACAGTGATCCTATGGATGTTCTAGTTCTGATGCAGGTAGTAATTTCTTGACATAGCATATCCCTGGCTGTGATTTTCTACAGTTTGGATGCTTGGTCAGATGAAATTGTTATTAAATTTACTTTCGCTATATCATTTTGAATGACGTATTACTTACGCTCTTAATAATTTCTAACCCTAAAGTACGTAATGCCTTTTCTTATGGTCATCGTGAGCCAAATATGTGTGGACGTTGGAGCTGCTCTATGTTGAATATTTGTTCTTCTTAGTTTATTTTTTACTCTGTTGCTTCATGGATTTTAGTGATGGAACTGTCAGCAGCGACAAACAAATAGCAAACCTGTTGTCTCCATTGTCTGTATCTTCTTAAGCACTATCCATGCTTTTCTTGGATTCTGCAGGAGCCTGTACTTCCTGGTTCTTTTCTTCGTGCTCGAGCTATTGGACTCATGCCCATGATTGATCAGGTAAACTGCGTCTCTATGTGATGTAGGGTACTTGGTTTCTACAAAGTTATCATGAATTGTATCGCTGTCGTGTGCAAAATGATCAGAATTTTGTATGCACATTAAGAGTAGTGGGTCTTTATGTCGATTTGCGTTTTTTTGACGCATAAAATTTTGAGTTTACATTCTGTGGTTGCTTTTTCTTGTTCTACTATTGGTTCTTGTAATTATATCCAGTTGCTTCTATCTTCAATGGAGTCGTATTCCTGGAGTTTCTGTAACCTCTAACACGTCCAAGGTTTTTTGGTGTTCTGTTCCTTCTGTTGAAATGACTACTGTTTCAGGGTGAAAATGATGATAAGATAATAGCTGTTTGTGCTGATGATCCTGAATTTCGCCACTACAAGCAGCTCAATGATCTTGCTCCACATCGCCTTGCTGAGATCCGCCGCTTCTTTGAAGACTGTAACGACTTCTGCCCATTTTAATAAAATGACTTCACATACTAGTTTGATTTCCCCCCTAAAATATGACTCATGAATTGCAGATAAGAAGAATGAGAACAAGAGCGTCGCTGTGAATGACTTTCTGCCAGCTGAAGCTGCCATCTCTGCCATCAAATACTCTATGTGAGTCAATCATCATAAATCCCCACTCCTATCTGTTTTTCCCATTTCATCAAATGGCAGTGTGAGGTTAACTTTGGTCGGTGAGGGAAGGTCGCTACAGGGGTTATTGCTTAGGATAGACACGGTTATGATGAATGTTTTTTGCCTGATTCTTCTGTACCCCAAATTAGAAGTCTCTGAAGCCTAGTGATAAGGTGATTGTTTCTCTTGGTGATGCAATGCTCAAGTTTGATCATAGTAAACTCCTGTCACGTTAGGTCGAGTTAGATTTATAGCTTCGGTCCAAACCAGTGTTGTCACAAGGTTGAGTGATAGGATGATTGTTTCTCACGGTATTGTGATCTCCAAGTTTGTTCATATGTTTTTGACCGCATCAGCTTGTGCTTAGATATATATGCGCCTCTGGCGATATCATGGAGCAAATCGTAATACATGATTGTGTCAGCTGATTTTGTTAATAATGTGGTCTGGTTCCGCTACTTATGATGATTGGATATGCATAGTCTTTGTGCTTATGGGTGTGGCAGCAAACCTGACCCGTTCGTATTTCAATCCTCGTTGCAGGGATCTGTATGCTTCATACATTGTTGAGAGCCTGAGGCATTGAATATTGCCGCTGCTATACCGTGTAACTAATTTGTTTCTATACAAGCTAGGCTGGCAGACTTCTTGCTACAAGCCACATAGATACTTGGCTTATATTCTGTGTATATTTTAGTTACCTTTTAACGCAGTACTGGTCGAGTCAATGCTGAACTTACAGGTAAAATGTTCATCTGGAAACTAAGCTCCTTCAAGACACATATCTGTATAATTTTCGCGTAATATGTTTCTTAGAGGTACGTCTTTTGGTTACAACTTTTACACTCCGTATTCCTTTTTTGTGTTATTTTGTCTTTATTAACATAGATTTTTTTTGGTTAGTTATTAACAGGAATTTTGATGTAGAAGCATCCTTCCCTATGTTAGACGTTTGGAGTTTTTCGAGCATTGCTTTGTGACGGTTGTCTACTGTGATAGTTATAAATATTAGGGTAATCCAATTTTTGAGTATCCCGACAGGATTATAACAACATTTGCCTTGATTTCAGATTTTATAAAATTATCATGTATAAACTTGAATTAATTTGAATCGAAAAACAAATGAGATTATACTCAACTAAGTCATTTTAAGATGGATAACAGCGACACAATTGAATTTTGTTTATAATTTGATGTAATGCCACTATATCGTAATGAGATTATTTTTTTTAAAAAAAATATATAAATTTTGTATCTTAATAGTTTTGAATCATTTGATCGATTAGAAATTCGAAGCCCATAAAACAGATGGTCTTATGGAGTGTAAATGTTAAATCAATTTGCAAACAAAAGTAAAATTTAACCAGTGAGCACCAACAACTCTCATCGCATCTTAATTTGGTACGAGAGTGGCCGCCCTTTTGCCTTGACTGACCACTTCTTTCACCCCAAGCCAAATGCCTCGCCTCCATTGCTAAGCCACTCTCACTCACCCTTCACCAAAACCCTTCTTCCCCGATTGTCCACCAGCACAGTGAATTGTGATGGGAACGCTGGGGAAAGCGATTTACTCGGTGGGATTCTGGATCAGGGAGACCGGTCAAGCCCTCGATCGACTCGGCTCTCGTCTCCAGGGCAACTACTACTTCCAGGAACAACGTGAGCTTCATTTCGATCTCCGATTTCGTGTCGTAGATCTTCAGTTTTGGTGGGATTTTTTGGGAATAGAATGGTGAAAATCGTGCGATTTGGTGGCGATTGTTTGTGGTGTTCGCAATGTGTGAATCTGTGTATATGCAAGTTACCTCAGTAGAGTAGCTGATGATTTTTTTCTGTTTGCTTCTGGTGGTGGAGTGGAGTTTTGGTTTGACTATTTGAGTGTCTTTGCAAAGAATGAAATCTCGTGAACAGTCTCTCTGTTATTCGTAACGGAGGAAAGACGGTGTACATTTCTTTGATGAGATTACCCGGGTTGTTGTCCTTGTTTGCTAGGAATGGTAATGATCATCGCTTTTTTTGCACTCACATGGAGACCCTTTCTGTGAGGGTGATATTGGTTAATCATGAGCAAATTGTATGTGTCCATGGGGAATTGATCGATGAGAGTGAGAGTTCTGTAACGATTGCTCGGAAGTGACAGTTCGTGGCATTTTCCATGTGTTCATATATGATGCTTCGAATTTACTTACATATTCGACAGTAGTTTGGTCGGAGTTTTCATATGCTGAGATTAGTCGATTTATTTTTGAATCTGCGTTGCAGTAGCCATAAGAGAGTGGGCTTAAAGGTCAATCAATTAGGGATAATCGGTGTCCTCTCCAGTGCTGAAACTGTGTCTAGATAAATTGAGTGTTATTTTTTCTTTTGGGCAAGAATGGGGGACTCAGATAGGAGGGATTGTGGAGTTGTGACCTGTGAATAACCATGTCCTTTGTATTGTGGAAATTATGAGTCTACATATAACTATTCTCTTTTTTTTATGGGCGAGAATGGGGGCTTTTGGTAAAAGGATTGGTGGTCCCTTTCATAAACATATTGGACAATGATTTTGAGGATGAAGAGAACTTCCTTTGACATGTCATTGCGGATTTTGCTGGGTGGTTAATATGTTTGTTCAGTGTTTTCCAGTGGAGTGTTCTCAAATTGTAATGCATCTAACTTATCCTTTTTTGTGAAGTGTCTAGGCATCGAACTCTCATGAATGTATTTGATAAAGTTCCTGTTGTTGACAAAGATGCGTTTGTGGCACCTAGTGCATCGGTCATTGGTGATGTTCAGATTGGCGCTGGTTCATCAATTTGGTATGGATGTGTATTGAGAGGTATGCTGCTTTCTATTGACAGTATGATTCCCGATCAGTTACAGCTTTCTTTTCTAATCTTTTTGCTGTTCTCATGCCTTAGTTATCAATAGTCTGTCAGTTGTCACTCATCACTCATAATTCACAATGTTTGTATGAAATGAAACGTAGGCATTTTGATCATTATGTATGTATCTAGCATAGCATGAGATAAAATGGTGTAATTGGAAGGACATTGTCAGACCTCTACGGTTTTTTGTTTCATAGAGTTTGTCAAACTCCATGAGAGAAACCTTGAGGTATGATATGGCTTATCATAATCTTATACAAGATGATGTACATGACAGATTGGAATGACGTCGTCATATTCATGTAGTCGATCCCACTTGATGGGATAAAGACTTGATTTGTTGTTGTTGTTGTTGTTGTAGAGTTTGTCAAACTAGATAGCTTGATTATATATTATAAATTGACTAGTACGAGGATGTGCATACTGCATAGGTTGTTTTCCTTTGATCCTATAAGAAATTTCAGAGGAGATACTACAAAACCCAACTTAATTGTCATAAGGGTAATGTCATGCAGGTCATCCAGTCCTCTATTACTTCATCCCTCTCCAAGTGTAATTTCCCCGTTGCTGTTCTTGGTATCAGCTATATACTTGATAGTGTTTTTATAAGGATCCATTTTTTCCTATCCTGTAGGGGCATTTGCATAAGATCATAAAAAATACATGCTCATAAAATCTGTTGTACCTATTTTATCCTTAATATAATTGAAGAAAACAACTTCCAAGTTGGTCATAAGCTTGGGAACTACACATAAGCAGAAATGGCCTTCCCCTTTGGTTCCCTTGGGCCAGGCTCCATGCAACATTTAGGCAGCTTAAGCTTAATTACAGTCTACATACATTTTATTTTTCCTTTTTTTTTCTTTTGTGGCCATCTTTAGTTTCTAAAGTTTACTTTCATCCATGAAAGCTAAATGATGGTAGAAAAATTTTCTTTTCATCCATGGAAGATGCATTTTTCTAGAGGCACATGTTTTCTAAGGGGGTTTAGTAGTCCATCTGTAGTGGCAACTTTATAATATATCATTTCGAGTCAAGCATCTGTAGTTCATCTGTAGACGTATTTGGATACTTCAGATTACAAGAATTGGTTATAGGCCGCTGGCTGACTTATACCTTGTATGTCTATGCCTCCTTTATTAAGCTGCTAAATTGAACATTTTGGTTCCTACATCCTTCTATTGCAAGTTTGAAACCTCTATCCGCTACGGTTCACGTCAACGGGTGAAAATGGCGGGCTCATCCATCCCATATTAAGGCAGAGAATAATCAGTCCCACAATGCCCCTTCACTTGGCAAGATCTGCTTGTTAGGGTAGGTACATATCAGGATTTCAAATTTTCAACTAGTAGATAGTCTGAAAAGAAATAGTCTTTTGTCTCAGATAAATTACGACACATTACTAAAAATGAATGTCCCACATAAATTGTAATATTTCCAAAGGCGAGAATTTTGCTAAAAATTATAAAATATCTCTAAAAATCCACCTGCTCATATTTTCTTCTTCTACTCACAAGGGCATTAAGACAAATTTTTATAAAATTAATGAATTCCTTAATAATCGTGTGAAGTCAATATTTTACTATTTATGGGGCGGAGGGAGTAACAAATACTCTGGTCCACTAGTTGATGAAGACCATCGAGTAGCAATATCTAATAATGGTGTGTTTTAGACACCAACTTCCATTAATTAGTATTCAAAACTTTTTACTTGTGATGTTGAATAGACAAAAGGTTTACTGTTCTTGATGGAGCTCACGAGGGTGACACGAAGAATGAACCCTAAACGTAGGGTTATAGATGTCAGATCCCAGACGAAACCAAGCTAAGCTGATGGATTGAGCCTAGTTCTTTGTTGAAATGTTGAGCTTGGATTTTGATTTGGGCTTAAAATCTCGTTCTAGCTTGACTCATCAAATAAGGGGTTAAGCTTGAGATTGGCTTGGCTTTGCTCGCGTACTTGAGCCTAGTCAGTCCGAATTGGAAATTCCTCCAGCCAATCCTTCTTTGAGACAAAACACAATTTTAAGATTCTACAGTTATGTAGACTCTACCATTGATTCTCCAAATGATATAAGCTTAATGAGTTCTATGCTGTTTTCAAAAACAGTGTCTACACATTGAAATCGTTTTTAGTTGGTTTGCAAATATCGCAGCCTTAGGTTAACTTTTTAAGGCTTTTGAATTACACAAGTACTTCACACATCCTCCAGCATTTTCACCAAATGACATAAGATTCAGGTTTATTTGTGCTTGTCATTATTATACACTGAATCCAGTCCTTTTGTTTGCTTGTTTTGTTATCATCTGGTAATCCAGTCTCAGCCCTTTCTGCGTTTAACTGGCCTCAGTTGTTGTGTGGTCAATAGTTTATTCTTCAGCTTTTGTTCACCATTGTACTAAGCATTTTTCATTTATGAATTGATCTTTAATTCTCTTAAACTGTTGTAGGTGATGTGAATTACATCAATATTGGATCTGGAACAAATATCCAAGACAACTCCCTTGTTCACGTAGCCAAATCTAATCTGGCTGGAAAGGTTCTGCCAACTGTAATCGGAGATAATGTCACCGTAGGTAAGCTATGCTGTGACACTGTTAAGCTGCATATGATTAATACTTGATTTCCCAGGGAAGTCAAAACTCTGGTTTGATATGACTATAATTTTGTTCCGACAGGTCATAGTGCTGTCTTGCATGGTTGTACTGTTGAGGATGAGGCTTTTGTTGGCATGGGTGCAACTCTGCTTGATGGCGTCGTTGTTGAGAAAAACGGGATGGTTGCTGCTGGAGCCCTTGTAAGACAGAACACTAAGATTCCTAGTGGTGAGGTAATTGAAAGGATTTCTGTGCACCATTTGTTTGCTTTTTATGCACAATTTTGGGGCTTTGGGCTTTTTCGTATAGCTCATGATGGAGGGCATTCTCGCAGGATTGGCTTCTGCATGCATGTTAAGTAGAAAGTTCGTGACTTAGAGCAAGTAGCAGGACTAAGAGATCTATATGCAATCAAAGATGCAAAGTCAAACTAAGATCATTTTATCAAGTTCTCCATTTTGAATGCTAAAGTAGATCCATCTTAGAGTGAGTGTCGTAAAAGTGACTACCGGAATAACTTTCCAGCTTTTCATGTTCTCTTCTTCAATAGAATAAATAAAAGGTGAAAAGCACCAGTTTATGTGATACTAATGCTTTGAGGTCATAAGAGAATTAAACGGACTTCTTTGAACAAATTACCCAGGTCTGGGGAGGCAACCCTGCTAGGTTCCTGAGGAAGCTGACCGATGAAGAGATTGCTTTCATTTCCCAATCAGCAATCAACTACTCAAACCTAGCACAAGTCCACTCCGCAGAAAATGCCAAGAGCTTCGATGAGATTGAGTTTGAAAAGGTCCTACGCAAGAAGTTTGCTCGCAAGGATGAGGAGTATGACTCGATGCTTGGTATCGTGCGTGAAACGCCAACAGAGCTTATACTTCCTGATAGCATCCTACCAGATAAAGCAGCACCAAAGTGAACTTAGAAGAGAGCTTGGGTCCCTCAATTTGCTTCTGTCTCATGTTGAGATCTGCTATTTGGACAGGTCTCTTTTTTTCTTGTTAACCTGTAGATTTATTGGGACTGGAAGCTCTCTATGTGCAATAATTTACACTCCTTTGCCGAATCGTAGAGTTATGTGTGCTCTGCATTGTTCGGCGTTCATTTCAACTTACATGCATCAGAAACTTGATGTTCCTTTTTTTTTTTTTTTTGATGATGTTGCACTATTAACCAATTCAGGATCTTGTAAAATGAAAACCTGATTTGAATGTGCTAATGGTTGAGTTTGATTAACCATTGGGAGTTGAATATATATGTTAGCCCAAGTCTTGGGTCTCATTATGGATGATCTTGGAGTGAGTTTGCGGCCGATTGGTGTCGTGCCATTCTGACGCAGCCATATCGTCAGAACATGCTATTATTACAATTATGAACATTAGATAAATTTCACTTCCTGTTGTCTTTCTATAGTGTGCGTACTTGCTACTGTTATTTCTTTGATTTCCATTTGATTTGTCAGAGAAGTTCATATTTCAAATAAATCCGTAATGCAAGAAAATGACGTGCAAGTTTTGTTCTTTAAATTGATCCTGACCTCTTAGATGATTGATAATTATCCATGTGGGTTGTTCACTCCTCGCTATATGAAGTAACATTAGCACATGACATGCTAGCTAGTAATATTTTTTGGTTTCGTATGCGTTGTCACACCCCTGGTCGAACCTGTCATTGAAATCATCAACGGAAAACGAGCTCTATGCAATTCAACTACCCAAACATGAACAATTGGAGCCACAGCAGATCAATGTGTATTGTATTCTATATATTATCGTTTCTTCCTCCCATACTCACAACTCACTACTTAATTTGAGCGCTAGGAGCAGTCAGCTGAACCGGGTATATGCTCAGTTAAAGTTGGAGTTCTGCGCAGATAGCCTCTTTTTGGTGAACAGTGAACTTTTTTGGCATGGGAGGATACATACAATGTTCATATTCTGTAGCCTGGATCTGGCTGATTGGGTTAATGGAGGCAATATATCAGAAAAGGCCAAAAGAATCACCGAGATGAGATATCATCCAAGTGTGCGTACCAGTCACATTGGAGAAATTAAGGCACCGCACACGAGTTTGCGCGGCGTGGTCCGCTGAGTTCCCCAGTGAAAAAGACCCTCTGCGTATCTTTTTCTGCCAATCTCTTCAATTTTCTACATTAAATTGACGCATCCTGCGGCATTGATTCCGCGGACCCCTTGAGCAAAAACTACCTCATCAGTATCAAATATTACCTCCCTCTTATAATTTTTATAAGTTTTATTTTTATATAATACGTATGTCAGGTCAAAATATTACATCAATACGTATATCAAGTTAAAATATTATAATAATTTTAGGACGAAATGAATATGATCAATATATCAACAAAAAATTACTTGTTGCAATGTAACTTATTCAACATGATCATTTTTTCACGATTACAAATAAGATTGATAAATAACCATCTATTCTTATAATACTTCTTCCGTAAAAAAAAAAATTACAATCGATTGACCTGATACGAAAATTTATGTCTGTTGATTTTTATTATAAAGACTCTTGTTTTTTAACCAGTGTGATTAATAGGAGTGAGAAAAAAATGAGTAAAAAAGTAAAAAATATGATATAAAATAAAAGATAAGAGTGCTTTGAGTGTTTTAATAGGAATTGTTTTTTCAAATGAGATAATATTATAATTTATTTAGGACATCTTAATATATATAGAAAAAGTTGTAATTTTTTTGGGACCGAAGAAATAATTAAAATACTATGTGAAAAGTTTATTATAAGTATTTTACTAGATATTTATGATTTATCGTAGCAAGTACTGGGTCTAACATGTTGCATATAACCATAAACCTTACACTTTCAACGACATACCTTGCAAAACAACCCAAATAACCTCCTCCTCTCCCTCTCTAGTCTCTTCCCCTCAACTTCTTCTTCCCTTCCAGTATGAAGAACAAACTGCTGTCCCATTTCCTTGACACCATCATCCTTCTGATCCAACTCTTCTCTTATCTATTACAGTTCATCCACGGATATGATGGATTCGTGAGGATGAAAGGAACCCAGCTAGTGCTCAATGGGAGTCCATTCTATGCTCATGGCTTCAACGCCTACTGGTTGATGTACGTTGCGTCCGATCCGTCCCAACGCTACAAGGTCACTAATGTTTTCCGCGAATCGTCCTCCCACGGGCTCGTCCTTGCCCGGACATGGGCTTTCATGATGGCGGGTATCGTCCGCTTCAGTACTCCCCTGGATCCTATAATGAACAAATGTTCGAGGTATGTATATAGTAAAACTTGTGTAAGAGCAAGCCCAACCTTGATGCTAAAGTAGGTTTAGCTATTGGTATAATTTGGCATCAATGTTTTTAGCATCAATTAAATTTTCTCTGGATCTCATTTTCTTTTTTATGTATTTAAGTATAATTTAGGCGTTAGACGTTATTTTCTATCAACTTCTTTTCAAAATTTCGTACACTATCATAAATTTTTCAAAATTATATCAATTTTTTTTTTCATCGAATATTTTATCTTTATATTCTACCAATTTTTTCCATCACATCTTTTTATGTTTTTTATTAGATAAGTAAATTTATAACCTTCATAAATATAAATCAACTTTTAACTGAGTTCTATTTTAACATCAAGCATTATTTTTATATTTTGATTTCAAATTTTAGACATATCACCATGTTGAACTTGCTCTAAAGTAAACTCTCTTCTAGGATCTCTCCAGGCTGTGTGGAAGTACATTTTATTCAACATGGGATTTGTGAACTAATGAGGAAAATAACATTTATTTTGAAATCATATAAAAGAGTGCCACTAACATTCTCTTAATCTGTTTTTAAAACGGTTACAGATTCGTTTGACTCTGAGTTATATGTTATTTTTATAACAGTATGGTAGTATTGATAATGATTTTCATGACGAAAATATCTGAATGGTTAGTGTTTTTGTGTACGTTAGTGTTGATGATCATGTTGATGTATTGTGTGAATTTGTAGGGATTGGACTTCGTGATTGGAGAGGCAAGGAAGTATGGGATAAAGCTGATACCGAGCTTGGTGGAAAAATGCAGTATGTGAATTGGGCAAGGAGTCAAGGACAGTACCTCACATCTGATGATGATTTCTTCAGCAACTCTGTTGTCAAAGGCTACTACAAGAACCACATCAAGGTGCAAATCAGATGCCAATAATCTAATCTTTGCTTGTTACTCGTCTCCTGTTGCAAATAAGTCCGGATCATCCCATGATTTGCGCATTTAGAATCGAAGCTGTTCGATTAATGATGAAATGTTATGGTTATGTTCCAGACGGTTCTCAACAGGTATAATAGAGTAACTGGAGTTGTTTACAAGAATGACCCGACGATCATGGCATGGGAGCTGATGAATGAACCAAGATGCACGTCAGATCCAGCTGGAAGAACTATTCAGGTTGCACATTGTTGCAAAAATATTTTACCCTTTCTTGTCTAGGCGTTGCTGTGATGAGTGGAATACTAGGCAGAACATTGAACCTGATATTGTCTTATAATCAAACTGACTCTAGCTCTAGGCTTTGGTGGTCGTGAGATGAATTTCTACCTAAATTTCTCCAAGGAGACTATTCTTGATGCCAACAAATCACCAGGTCAAGGATTGCAAACTTGTAACTTGTAAGTTCTGAACATGAATAAATTGATGCTTTTCTTCACAGGCCTGGATAACGGAGACGGCTGCTTTCGTGAAGTCGATAGACAGGAACCACTTACTAGAAGCTGGTCTTGAAGGATTATATGGAGCCGGCCACCCTCAGAGAGCGAGCCTAAATCTGGGGATGAACATCGGCACTGACTTCATAACCAATAATCAGATCCCAGGGATCGATTTTGCAACGGTTCATTCATATCCCGATCAATGGTAAATTCCAATCCACAAACCAGTGTTTATCTAAAGGTCCAAAGTGAGATAAAGGTATCAAACGTTATCCTACTATTTTATTTCAACCTATGACAGGTTATCAAGCTCGAACGATCAATCTCAGCTCTCTTTCCTGAGCAACTGGTTAGACGCACACATACAGGACGCTCAAAACATCATTAGGAAGCCAATCCTTTTCACAGAATACGGAAAATCATCAAAGGATCCAGGTTACAGCACTTATCAACGTGATCAGGTTTCGCCACCATCCACTACAAGGTCTACTTTTCCGCTACGAGAGGAGGTCCAGCTGCTGGGGGATTGTTCTGGCAGCTGCTGACTGAAGGAATGGATTCTTTCAGGGACGGGTACGACGTGGTTCTAAGTGAGAACCCATCGACTGCCAGTTTGATTTTGGGGCAGTCTTACAAGCTTCTTCTGCTCAGGAAGATGTTTGAACGGACAAGAAATATTGCGAGATCGAGGATGGCAAAAGCCATCAGGAATAGGAAGGGAAAGGGTATTGGGCACTGAAGATGTCGCTGTAATGTTTGAAAGTACTATGCTGTTTGACGAATTCTCGCGATATATAGTTTCACAGTTTCTCTAAGAGATGAATTTTGTTCATCCAGGGGATTGGTTGCTCTAGCAGAAGTAGTATAGCTTATAATGCTTCATTGTTAAGTTAAACCAAGCACTTGATGCTTATCTAAATAATCAAAAGAATTCCATTTATATCTATATTCGACTTGGGCCACTCCAATCTTCCTTCCTGTAATGTGGGATTCTATAACAGGTATTCTCCGAAACAGATGAACCCTGGAATATCAGGCAAACTTACATGATAAAAACAAAAGCACATGAGATACTACATTTTAGAAGGTTATTACGTCTATCAGGAGTTCAAACCTGATCTTTGCAGCTTTCATGATCACATAAACCAACATTTTTTTCGAACTCCCACAAGTTGTCGACAAATCAAGCAGGCACAGAAATAGAATTTGGATAGAGTTACCAAATATGAAATATCAATATGCTGATTCAGCATATCTAAAAATCAACTTCAAAACTCTTTTACAGAAGAAGTGTGTTACATCTTGACCTTGCGGTGATCAACAAAATTTTACTATATGCTAAGTTTAAATCTTATACTTAGTGATTGCAAACATAGATCCTCTTGTCATAAGCCAGTTTATTCTATACACGAACCAATGCCAGAAAGAGCATACCACTTTTCATATACTTCTATCTTTTCCTGGTTTCAACAAATCTGTTTTCTGCATCAAGAATATCAAAGAGCGAGCTTGAGAATCATACAGTGGCTCAATAGCAAATCACCAGTAGTTGGGGAGAGAACACCAACCACACACATTTCCTGAACGAGAAGGAGCATACATCATGGCGGTTCATAACAACATCCATTAGAATGCATATGAAAAGAGGTAGTCATTATTATGGTTCTATAATATAATCTGAGGTTGATGTTAATTTCAGAATTTATACTGTCAATGCCATGGTAGTCCTAGTTCAAGGGTTGACCTTCTTAGAATGACACCGTGAATACAAAAGACTTAGAATGAACTGTTTACCAGCTGCCCCGTACTTTGTAGCATAAGTTTATAACATAGATGTGTGGGTTTAGGGAATGTGTGTCATGACATAAATGTATCTAATAACAAATGCATGTTTGGGATTAAAACAACTCAAATGAAGGGTTGAAATTAGAAAACTATGTTTTAATCTCGACCATTCATCTTTGATGTTTTAATCTTAACCGTTCATTAATTATTAGACATACTTATGTCATGACACACACTCCTTTTTTCCAAAGTTTATCAAGAACCTGAACTTTACATGCTAGTCAAGTAACTCAAGCGTCTACACATTTAGTATCCGTAGATGCTATTAAAAAAAAAAAAAAAAGACAACAAATTGAACCAGGTCTTTTTTTTTTTTTTGTAACCACTGACAAAAGGGTGCTTACAAGTCAGTCCTCCTCGGTGAACCAGGTCCTGATAACATACACCAGAAAGCCAATGGCAAAAATGGCAGCACCCACGACGAGAAGAAGTTGAACCTCCAGTGAAGAATTAAATTCTAAAAGCAGAAATGTATTCCACAACCAAAACCATGCTATGGCAAAGCTCAATCCCAAAACAGAACCCACGACGACTTGGCTCATTGTGTGATATTCTTGTGATGCCCGAAGCCATGCCTGAAAAGAATTGCAAGTACAGGAGCTTATAAGATCTCTGTTATAATCTAGTACTAAAATTTATCCCCTGGTTTAAATTAATGATTTTGATCTCTATTTGATTGTGTATGTACTTCCTATTAATAACATGGGAACTCTGTGCCCCCTATTCTCCAAATACACGTTGGGATAAATCTCTATTCATGGACTAGCTTGTAAAGCCATGTTTGAGTGAACCACCAATACAAAGGAGTAACCAAATGAAATGTGTCCAGCAGGTCATTAAATCCTTCATATTTGAACATTGACCATTAAGATAGAACCTAAGCAGGACCTAAATGCTCAGACAATTCATTTCATCATTATGCATGACCTAAGCTGATTTTCAAGAAAAGCAGGTCATCAAGTAAATGAGAAGTTGAAGGTCCTTACAAAATATGAACCAGTCACGACAATGATCCCGCTAAGCATCAAGGACATGAAGTTTATTTTCCATGCGTAATCACGACAATGATGTTTCACTTGCTGCAGCAAAGTAACCAAACATTCAATATTAAATACAGAGATTTTGTCCAAACAAGAAAGAGAAACATCATGATTACGCATGGAGATGAGCAGGAACAAAAACATAAGCAACACAAGAAGATGACAGAAAAAATTTAGGAATTGAAGGCCGAAGAGGGTTACTTGAAAGATTTATAAAGACAACAGCAAAGAAGATGGACTGTGCATGAGAGGATGGCATTCCCGGGTCAGACTTTGAGTTTGATCTCAGTTTGGAAACTGGACGCTCTTGATTTAGTACTCTTTTGAGAGCAGTTGAGAACACAGCGTTCACAATGGATCCAATTATGGCCCACAAAGCCTCAGCATCATGCCTCCAAAGAATGACAACCCCAAGAATCCCTGATATAAGCCACTTGCTCTGCATTTTTACCAAGTATTCAAAAGTAAAATTCAAACTACAGATTTCTGTATTTTCTATTTTCTTTTTTTGGAAGGACATTTTTACTTCCTTTATATCATTCAATGGCAAATGACAACCAATATTATAATCGAACAAGTCAGCAACCAAAAAAAAAAAACCCAAAACTTCGCCCTCGACAATCAGAATCCATCGCCTGATCCATTATCGCCACCACCACGGTGGACAATTGATCGAACTCCACCTTCGACTGTCAGAATCCATCGCCTAACTAGAGCCGAGCTTCACATGCGCATCAATGGCGGCCTTTATGCCCCAAGTTGATCGCGCTCTGATACCAATGTAACAGCTCCCCTTGCTGTTACGCTTGCAACAAACCCAAGCGAGAGAGAGAAAAGTGGAAAAAGAGAGAAAAATGAGAGGAAAAGCGAGTTGTTGTCTTCTGTTGTCATGTATTTACAAGAGCATGTCATTTATTTATATCCCTGTGGTATCCAGACAACACAACAGATGCGCAAAGTAAAAGTAGCAGTCTTTAGGCTTATTACAATGCTTAGACATGTTACAATGAGTATATTGTATTTTTTTATAATGATGAAAGTTGATGTGAAAATATATAAGAGAATATGAAAAAGGTTAGTGAAGTGTGATGGGATAATGTGTTTAATTTAATATAAATTTAATTTTAAATATTAAAATAAAATAAATATTATATACATTTTATGATGAAAAAAAAACATTGCATTTAATATGAAATAAAAAAAATAACCCTTTCGTTTGATATTGTTGTCAGTCTTAACACATGGATGAAATGGTAATGACGGGTGATATATACTGAACTAGGATACAGAGGAGGTACTGATGGTTTTGCTCTCCTATTTGTTTTTGTTTCTCCCATTCTTGCTTTTGTGGCATCAGGTTGTAGTCGGAAAACGTCTTTTGGTTGTATCATGGTCGAGGCTGGTTGTTAGGAGGCTTGTGATGAGCCATTGGATTTTGTAGCTAGGTGCAAAAAGATGTTTGAATTGGAGAAGTTCAATATCAATTCTTATGAACGAATCGGAATCTCAGTATTTATTTAGATGATGGAATAAATATTGAAGATCTAATTTGATGATTTTTAAACATAATTACTGTCAATTATATTCATCGCGTATGTATCAATGGGAATTACAATCTAAGCGTAGTTTGTTCACGGACTACATGGAATGCCATGGACGTACCGAGTACCTAGCTATTATATTCATCCATATCATATGTTCTTTCATTTCATTTCATACGGTCACTACAGATAAGAGTATTTAACGACTTGCTGAACTCTTACCTATCTACAAATCTGCTACGACAGTAGTGACTTACAGTACAAGATTACAATAATGGTCGATACAGTACAAGATTACAATCTGCTTTGGCAGCTTTGCTATGGACATGAAATGCTGGAGGTTGCTCGTAAGATCAAGTTAGTTCATCAAAAAGTATGCTCATCTTATTGTGATTTTTTATCAATATATATGATTACCACAACAGCCAGCCTTCACTTAAAATTGGTGCAGCCGCGCCAGTAACGCGAGTTTATTCTTCTTCCGATATATCGATTGTAGAAATTGCCTTACATATTGATGCATGCCTGCGGTAAGCAACATACATTTCATGAACTGAAGAATGCACACTCTTCACTGCAAGTACATGAAAACAAGAGTCTTTGTTCTACCAAATAGGAGTGCTAAAGTTGGCTCGTGTGACCGCTTTTGAAGCGAGAGAGCGTTTGGTCGATTATAAATACAAGCAACTGTGATAATACCTTGATTACTGCCATATCGCCAACGTCACCACATGTTTAATTGTTTTTCCTGTTGCTATTTTGATTTTGATACAGTTGTTGCAGAACAACACTTTGTCTCTTACTGCTAACCTCGACATTAAATTGCTATCGTATTTGTTGTTGTAGAGCTAAATCTTTAACCTTTGTTCGAAAGGAAAAGGAAAGAGTGTGTTTTGACACATGGTGTGTCAAATGTTAAATAACGATTGAGATTAAAATATAAAAATAAATGATCAAAATTAAAATGTGATAATTAAAATTTCAGTTTTTTATTCGTATTGTTTAAATCTTAACCGTTAATTAAACAGCTTAAACATGATGTGTTATTTACATATAATCTCTAAGCCCTTATTCGAAATAGAGTAAGTATATCTTATTAAAGAACTTTTACATAAAGAATGAAAATCATATCATAAAGAAAATCAAAAAGAAAATAAAATGATTGATCAATACTGAACCATCGAATTCTAAAATTCGTAATCCTTTTCAGATTCATTTCAATTTTCAACGGCATCAAATTTCATTTCCCTTATATAATGGTGCCTTATTGAATGATGTTATTACTTCTTAATTGATCTACAGGTGCTTTATATTTGTGAGTGACCATGTGCACATACTATATTGCATATGCATCAACTTTTATATATATGTAATCAGTTAGACAAAAGCGCCTAAACATCCCATTGATCCAAGCCTAGCCGTCTAGTTGTTATAACTGTTCAAGTTGATTAGATGACTATAACAGGTTGGTGACTTTTTTATTAGGACGTTGCATTGCTTGATCTGACAGTCGAATTGGAAGGAAACATTTCCAATGGGGCGATCACGTGAATTTGAGAGGAATGATGTGGGAGAGTGGACAACGGAGGATGCACATTGAAATCTGGAATTTTGCATTGTTTGTGTTTTATGTATGTGATCATTATGTCCTCGCTTGTTTATGGGATGCCGTTAGTATCTGTAATAAGAAAGATTGCTCAACTCCGACAGCAAATGAGACAGTTCTAAAGTCCATTACTATACCCATTCACATGACACGAAGAAATTTATTAAAATCACCTCTTGGAAAAAGCCTATAAAGACCTAATATACCAAAAGACAAAAAAAGAAAAAAAAGGAGGAACAAACTCTACCATTTTATGTTTATATAGATTATTAATTTTGGCCTATTAAAAGATTAATATTTTTAAAAGTCGAAAAAATGATAAATTCACTCGTTATAACTTCAATTGCATAAACACTATCGCTTTAATGTTGGAGTACTATATAATTATCACGACCGTCGAATCAAAGATAAGGTATAGTTTTCAAAATTAACACAAGTTAATGAGGACTAAAGCAAGTGTAGTAGCCACAATTTCTCCTTTCAACAGTTCATTGTCGATCAGCTTCGCATAGGTGCTGAACAGCGGATCGAGTATTCCTTCACCAAAGTGGTCTTCTATCATCGATTCTTGGATAGCTCTAATGGTCATCGCGATGACCATTCCAGAGCTATGTTTGGTTGCCCCCGATTGTATCATTGTCAATGGGTCTAACTTGAACGAGCCCTCTTAATTTACTCACTACTTCTTCGACTTCATCTCTATATGGCGCATAAAAATGCACATCGTATGAGTCGAGCTTTTCCTTTTCCACTTTTCCCTGCGATTCCAAGAACACAAGTAATATGTAACACGGCACATATTTACCTATAGGCTCAAAGATTTGTTCCAAGGTCCATGCAACAGTATGGAGCGAAGGTAATGATAGGCAGAGATTGCCGCATTCCTTTTGAAGTACCTCTTTGATCAAAATGGTGAAAGACTGAGTGAGGAGTTCCCAGAGCTTTGAGTTTCCACCATCAAAATCATCGGAACTTTCTCTTCCAAGAAGGATCAACACCATCCGTCCTCCGGTTGTAAGCTCCTGTGATCTTAGTCTAAGAAAAGACAAGAAGTCCCCTCGGGATTGCTCCGAGTAAGCATGTCTTACTTGTTGAGGACTCCCGGCAGAAATGCAGATGCTGCCCTTGTTCATTGATTCTCCATTTTCATCATAAATCCCAGGAGGGACCTGAAACAAAAACGACGACACTAGATGCTTTGGAAACTCCAACACATACAAGTTTGACTGCTCAAGATGAAGATCACAGATTTATATTTATATGTAAACAATGTCTTCGAACAGAAAGGTGTTTGGGCAACGCACGATCTGCGTGGTAACTGCACTTCCCCCCTCACCATATACGCAGTACTTTTTGAGAAAGCAGTGCGAAAAGCACATGATTTTGTCCTTAAACAGGAAGATCAGGTAGTAAAAATATGAGATGCTTATCATCCTTCTTGACTTGGCCTAAGAAGCAATACCTCGGAAATTACCGTAAGATAAAAGAACATAAAGATATAAATTTAGTATTCACACAGTCATAACTTTCATCTCAAACAAAAAGCAAATGCCAAAATGCAAAAATAAACTGTCTGGAATCAACTAGTATATCTATCAAGAGCTGAAAGTGCAATTGAATGATTCATTGCTCCCACTCAATCTTGCTCAATCCCAGACCACTGAAAGTAGAATCTTTCTGGTCATTTCCCACAATTCAGTTTCTTGAGTGGCCAGCTAGACCTTCGTATGGAATATTCCGTTCCCTTTTATACAACTATAAACACTATGGGTATATTCGAGTATCAAATTCAATGGTTTCATCAAAAAATAATTCCACTGACTACCAATGAAGAAACTCTAGGTTCGTGATTCTGGATTCGGTCTCATCGGCTTCTAAGCATGGAAACCCTGACACCCACCGGACCATTAGTTCGCAAATGATGAAGTTCAACAGTGTTAGTGCGTTGGATGCTTTTCCCTCCGTGGGTCCCACCCACCTTTCTCCACCTTTTGCAAATGAGGAACAATCAGGCAGAATGTAGAATTATCAGGAGCATTTGGAAGCAGCGGGCAAATTCGGCAGAAGGCGGTGAAGCGAATTTAACGCGGAGAAGAAAAGAAAAAGCAGCATCCTCAACATCTATAAATAGGGGCTAAGGGTGAAAACATTTACAACACATCAAATACAAAAACAGCACCAGAAGAGTTAGAAAAATACCCAGTTTAGGGTATTGAGGGGTATCCTCT
>JAOVYX010017367.1:0-22407 GCA_035668315.1 Drosera spatulata
CTTCTAGGTTATTTCTGGGACTTTCATTTATAGTAGCTAATGACAGAGTCGCTGAAGCTGATAAGCTAGAACTTCATTCTCAAAGTATCGAAGAGGAGCTCAAGGCTGCTTCTTGGCTTCTATAAGTCACTGAAGCAAAGGTTATCAACCTCAAGAAAGAAAACAAAGACCTATAGCTTCAGTTTGACAAATTGATTGAAAGAACAAGTGATTTCAAAGAAATAAACTTTGTTCGAGCCAAGAATTCTAGAGTTGGTTTGGGCTCTAGTAGTAAGGTTGAGATTCTTTGGGAATCTCAACCTGTCAAACCCTCTTCTGATATGGCGATCGAAAAACCCACTCCACCTAAAATCAAGAAGAAAAAGAAGTCTACTTCTGCCAATCATTCCTGGTACCCTTCTGCAAAAGGATAGCTAAAGAGTTTCAACTCTGCTGCCCAAACAAAATAGAAGAGTACTGGGAAGGTTAGAAGAAATTGACCAAGAAGAAGAAAGGAATTTCACTTCCTTAAAAGCCCCCTCTTCCACTTGTGTACACTACCCTCCTATAGGAGTATGGAATCAACCACTGCCATATCAAAGTTTATGGCCAACATTGATTCCATACCCTATTGTATCATGGGAAAGATGGTACTCTGTTGCATCACCAATGCAGCAGTGTAAACCCTTCTATATCACTGAAAGCAGAAGAGTTCGCTAGCCACAACACACAAAGTGAAAAATTATGTGTCACAAATGTGGAAAAGAAGGACATAAGACCTATCGCTACACTACTCCACCCAAGAAATCAACTTGGGTGTGGGTACCTAAGACCAATTGGATAGGATCAAATCATGGGGAGCGATGATCTAACTGAAATATCTTATAGGAGCATTATAATCTAACATCGTATCTGGATCGTGGATGCTCAAGGTATCTAACGTGGTGGTGTCAGACTTTATAGAAGAAGATGGTTCCTAAGTAATCTTTTGGTGACAGTAAGGCAGGTAAGTTTAAAGGCTATGGAACCCTTAGTACAGGTTCACTAGTATTTAATCATATGGCTTATGTTGAAGGACTTGGTCATAACTAATTTCTCCATAAGAAAATTATGTGACAAGGGCTATGATGTAAAATTCACAAAAGGCCTGTGTGAAGTAAGAGATCTCAAATCGAATGAGATTAAGCTAATTGAGAGAAGACATGACAATGTTTACATTGTGGATTTCATGAACACTTCACTAAATGACACCACCTGCTTTTACACAAATCAAACAGAAAAGGTGTCATGGCTCTAACACAGGAGGCTGGCACATTTATGTTTTAAAAATTTTTCAAAACTTACTTCTCAGGATCAAAATTTTTTTGCGTGCCTAAAGTAAATTTTTTTAAGGATAGATTATATGCCTCTTGCCAACATGGCAAGCAAACAAAGGCAAACTTTAAAAGTATCAATGCCAATCAAACAGTAAGGGTGCTAGAGCTGCTATACATGGACCTTTTTGGTTTAGTAGAGGTTGAAAGCCTAAGTGGAAAGAAACACATTAGTCATTATAGATGATTACTCTAGGTTCACATGGGTATTCTTTCTACACAAGAAAAGTGACACATGGGATGTGTTAACAAGATATTTTACGAAAATTTCAACCGAAAAGGGTCTAGAAGTTGTTGCAATACGAAGTGATCATGGAACTGAGTTTGATCAATATGGAACCTCACAACAAAATGGGATTGCAGAAAGGAAGAATAGGACCCTAATAGAAGCTGCTAGGATAGTGTTGCATGACTCTAAGCTAAATGTTATTGAGCCAAAGTAAACATAGCATGTTAGGTTCTAAATAGATGCCTTATTCATTAACTGTATAATAAAACACCTTATGAGCTATATAAGGGAAAGACTCCGTCTGTAAGTTATTTCCATGTTTTTGGGTGTAAATGTTTTATTCATATAAATGATAAAGTTAACAATGGAAAGTTTGGGTCAAAAGTTGATGATGGAATCTTTCTAGGATACTCTTCTTTCAGCAAAGCTTTTAGAATACTGAACCTTAAGACTAATGTAATTGAGGAAACTATCCATGTCTCTTGTGATAAGTCTAACCATGCAGACAAGCAGGATGGCATTGATAAAAATACGATAGTATATCTTGACAAGGATGATAAACAAGACAAAGAAGAACAACATACAACAAAGGAAGTTGTAGAAGAGTCGCCTACAGTAGAGCCTCAACAGGTTGCATAAGAGTTACATACAGAAGGATAAATGCCAGCTAAGGATGATGCAAGAAAGAGAAGACAATGGACAGAAGATCATCTAGCTGAGTATATCATAGGTGATGCAAATGATCCAGTAAGGACTAGGAGGGCTACTATAGTAGAATGCCTTTATGCATTCTTTATTTCTGAGATAGAACCCAAGAAGATTGTAGAAGCTCTCAAAGATAGTGACTGGATCAATGCCATGCAAGAGGAACTCAATGAATTTAAGAGAAATGAGATATGTCATTTAGTTCCTTGACCTAAGAACTATCCTATTGTAGGATGCAAATGGGATTTTAGGAATAAGATTAATGAAAATGGAACTACAATGAAGAACAAGGCTAGACTTATTGCTAAAGGGTACTCACAAGAGGAAGGTATTGGTTTTGATGAAACCTTTGCTCCTGTGGTAAGACTTGAGGCCATAAGAATGTTCTTACCATATGCTGCGTATATGGACTTTAAAATATATCAAATGGATGTTAAAAGTGCGTTCCTAAATGGAAAACTGCATGAAGAAGTGTATGTAGAACAACCACCTGACTTTGAGGATTACAAGTATCCTGAGTATGTCTACAGGCTTGACAAAGCACTCTATGGATTGAAATGAGCTCCAAGAGCTCGGTACGAAACTCTGCCGAGTTTCCTTATTGATCATGGATTCAATAGAAGAAAGGTGTACACAACTCTTTCCATTAAGCATCACAAGGATTACTTCTAATAGAGAGTCAGAAGTCTTCACTGCAGCAGTCCTCTCTATTGCAATAAAACCTTTACTTCTCTTGTGAGCTTTGAGAGAGAGAGAGAGAGATGTGCTTCATATATAAAAAGATGGACATATGAATAAGTCCTCTGACTCTTTTGATAGATTCTTGCATTAGGAAGAGATTTGAGTTTGTTTTATGATGTTTATTAACCTTTTTCATTTGTTTTTGTGTTCTTTCTTTTTTTGAGTTGTTTTCATGGTGCTTTTAGCATTTTCAATTGTTTTAAGCTCATTTCAAGGCTTTTTTGCTACATTATTGCATTTTCGAATTATTTGAGGTTGTTTTATGTGTTTTTACTATTTTTCATTTGTTTTTGAGTGTTTTTAAGTGATTTGAGTTATTTTTATGGTGTTTTTAGCCTTTTCACATGTTTTTTATTGCTTTAAGGTCATTTCAAGGCTCTTTTGATAGATTCTTGACTTCTGAAGAGATTTGAGGTTGTTTTATGATGTTTGTTGGGCTTTTTCATGTGTTTTTTAAGGTGTTTATGAGATTCTTACTGGTCCAAATATATGTTGGTGACATTATATCTGGAAGTACAGATGAGAAACTATGTGATAGGTTTTCTAAGCTCGTGACTTCTAATTTTCAAATGAGTCATATGGGTGAACTTAAGTACTTTCTAGGTCTTCAGGTGTAGCAATCTGACAAAGGTACTTTCATAAACCAATCTAAGTATCTTAGGAATACGATTAAGAAGTTTGGTTTAGAGAATGCCTCCTTATTGAAGACTCCTATGAGCACAACTATTAAGATAGATAAGGATGAACGTGAGAAATCAATTGATCAAAAACTGTACAGAGGCATCATTGGATCATTCCTGTACATTACTACAAGAAGGCCTGATATCATGTATTCTCTGTGTGTTTGTGCTAGGAACCAATCTAATCCTAAGGAATCACAACTCATTGTAGTCAAAAGGATCATGAGATATCTCATAGGGACTCCTTACTTAGGGTTGTGGTATCCAAATGAATCTGGATTAGAACTAATGGGTTTCTCAGATATCGACTGTGTAGGTTGCAGAATAGGCAGGAAAAATATAAGTGGATCATGTCAATATCTTGGTTCAAGATTGATGTCATGGTTCAATAAGAAACAATTAATCGTGTCAATATCTACTGCAAAAGCAGAATATGTTGCTGCAGCAAGTTGTGCTACACAGATCCTGTGGATGAAGTCATAACTGCTTGACTATGGGCTAAGTATCTTACAACCCCCATCTACTGTGACAACACTTCTACACTTGCCATGTCTGAAAATCCTGTTTTTCACTCTAGGACAAAAGAGATAGATATAAGATATCATTTTATTAGAGATCACGTGCAAAAGGACAATGTTAAATTAGAATTCATACCCACTGAAAATCAAGTGGCAGATATTCTCTCAAAACCCTCAGAAGAATCTAAATTTGTCTATTTTAGTGGAGAGTTGGGTATGCTTGATCTGAATGCATAAGACATTTGTCACTGAGACTGAGCGCTTCTGTAAGAAAAGGCATTATGTTTTAACTTTACTACAGTAAGATACGTGGAATCATGTACAGAACTATCACATCATTACTGCGTTGTTTCCCAAGGAACAGTTTATGACCACATACACTCTCCACTTTTTCATTATCCAATTCAAAAGGTTCCTGTTTTACTATAAACAGGGACCCATGCCAAGCCTTTTACCCTTTATTCTTACCCTATTGCGATAAATTTCTTCCTCTAAAATTCACAAACTCCCAAATTTCCAGAACTCTCTCTCAAGTGCTAAAATCTCCAAATGGCTCAAAATGACTAAATCGAAGAACAAGACTGAATCTGAATCTTCTGAAAACAAATTCCAAGTAGGATTTGCACTTGATTTTGAATCCCTCAACATGGCTGGTGACCACATCAAGGAAACTATCAACCGATTTTCACTTGCAAGACTGGAGTTCGTCCTTGGGCATAATGGGTTGATCTTTCTGGGGAGAGTGCAACAATTCCTAGACAATATAAGGACAGATAAAAAGAACATCACAAAGGATGATGACGGGATTAAGAGATCTGATAAGGTTGAGGATAGGGACCTAACCATAGACGCAGAAACCCTAAAACAGGCTCATAAGCTCTCCAAGGAAGGGGATGCTGATGTTGATGAGGAAACCATTCAATTAGCTAGGCTGTAGATGCTAGGGCAAGAGGATCAGGATCATCCACTGCGAACAATGGGGGCTCCACTACCCCTCAAGTACAAATTGCTTGCAGACACAGTAAAGAAAGTATTGCTGTCGAGAAAACATGCTAAGAACCAGGTTACAGGGGACCAGCATGAGTGCAATTCTCATGAAAAAGAAGATGAATTGGACCTGCATTCATCTTCAATAGCTGGGGATAACCTATTAGCCAAATTTCGTTGGAAGGATCTGGAGTTTGATTCTCGAACATGTGTTGGCAATGCCAATATTACAAAGGAAGAAGCTAAATGCCAACAAGATCATCAATTAAAAAGCTATCCCCAGTTGGAGAGTTAAACCAGGTAGCAAGGGTGCTGCAAAGGTCACTGCACCAGAAGTTACGGAGACCTCATAGAGTACTACAGTAGAGTCTGAATCTACTGTAACTCAGGCTACTGCAGCTCCTCATGCCCTTCCTGCATAAACTACTGATGTTGCTGCGGAGAAGGTTCCTGTGTCCAAAAGGGCTCTCAAAAAGGCTTTGAAGAAGGCAAAGAAGGGTATCACCAAGAGGAAGTTAGTTCTTCCTTCTAAGTCATCCCTGAGCAGAAAGGCTTTACAAGAAGCTCAGGCCAGCCCTACTACAGTAGAGTCTATTACAGCAGACTCCACTCTTACTGCAACAGTCACGGAGAATACTACACCAGCAAAGAGTCCCCTTCCTGTAATCACCACTTCCTTTGAAGTAATTGTTAAGGTGCTCAATGGGCTGCCACGTGAAGCAATAGCTTCTCCAACATGTGTAGAAAGGGAAAAGAATAGTTCTGCAGTAATGGATGAAGACAGCCACCATATCACCAGCACCACAGAAGCCTCACCAACACAAGTATCAACACCAACTCTCATATCAACAACCACAACCACATCCACAATCATCATCATCCAAACATCACCACATGCATCACCAAGACCTTAACCAACCATAGACCCCAAAGCTAAAGCGAAAGAAGTCTTGGTTGAATAGCCTAAGCCTAAGAGGAGCCAGAGGTATATCGAGGAGGATGCTGCCCTTGCAGCAAAGCTAGCCATCGAAGATGAATGTCCACCTCTTAGATGAGTCACTTGCAGCATCCCTCTCCAACCCTACTGTAGAGGCTCAGGTTGCTGCACCCATACAAAGTGGCACCCAAAATGCCCAATCAATGTCAACCTCCGCATCCACCACTCCCTGTCAAACACACACTACCACCACAAGGAAAAACGTTCCCATCAGACCTTGTACTGCTTTCACCAGAAGAAGAAGCAGCCGAAGGTCAAAGAAAGTTGACAGGCCTCCTGCTAATTGGAAACCTCTTTACCACATCCTTTAAAGGGTTAATGATGATGAAACCCCTGCAAACACGTCCATGTATGCCTCAAGGATTGGAGTCACACTGAACATCGGGTATAATGATGGCAATTATCAAAGCAAACAACTCTCTAAGGACAAGCAAGCCCGTCTGAAGATTGTAATGACTCAAGATATAGATAGTAAGCTTCTGAAATTGCTTCAAAGTGCCACCTCCACCTTGCTACAGGCATGTGTCACCATCATAACCGAAGGATGGTTGCTTGGAGATGGCAATGATGGTGATGATGATGGCCATGATCATCCCTCCCTTTGCACCCGTACAAAACATCTCAGATGATATTGACACAGCTGTTGTAGAGTTCGCTGCAAAAGACCTTCCTACCATCCGAATAGCAACTCAGGAGGAGACATTACAAACAGATGAGGTCGTCAACTGGATTTGACCTCATTGCTGAGGTGTCTCTTGGAGAGAATTCAGAGTTAGGGGCTTTTTCTCAAGATATGCAGACCCTTCTACATCGTAACATTCTTTTTGTAGACTCCATTACAACTACGAAAAGACAATTTTATGATATCATTACAGCAGAGTCCCCTCTCTGTAGCATCCCCCAACTCACATCTCCACAATAACCCATCTTTTCATCTCCACATCATCAACCACCACAAAAGCTCCCTTTCCAGCACTAAATGAGCCGCAATCCTCTATTGCTCCCTCTGAAATCCAAACAAAAGAACAAATAACCACAGAAGTGTCTGAGCTTCTGTAGAGGACAGTGTTGTAGCCCAACAGTGTCTAAGGCTCCCGTAATAATGTCAGAGGCTACTGCACCGCACGAGCAAACAACAATGGATTTCCCTATCATAGAAGATATTTCACTCATTCCAAGGACTTCCATTGCTGTAGAAGTGCAAACTCACATATTCCTAGGAGTCCCCTTTTTATAGCTGCTTCTAAGATTTTCTGCACGACTCACAAAAGACCCTGCTATCGGAGGTACAAGCTCTACTGCATATCGTAAAGACCCTCCAGTAGCTGTGTCACGAGAATAGGAGTACTTTGAGCTCTCTCCTGCATCCTCTCCCACTGCTCAAGAAAGGACCGCACCATGCTTCTTCAGCTCTAGGGACTACTGTGAACCTTAACGATCCAATGAAGCTACTACAAAGGCTAGCTGTTCAAGTAGTTCAACTTCACCAACAACAAAATGAGCTCTTCTCTTCTACCTATACACAGATGAACTCTACTACTGAGTCTCTACAAGATCAACTCAGCTGACTTCAGCGCAGTATGGAGTACCTTAACACTGACTTCACCAAAACAATCACTGAAAGTAAAACGTCAAATGAAGCATACATCTACAACAGCAACAGCCACATATGCTTCTTTGACCCTTCTGAAGAAGTCTATGGGGGAGATGCACAAAAGAAATTCAGAAATACAGCAATCTCAGTCGAAATCCATCATTAATATCATCACTTATCAAGTCACACATCTTACAGAGAATGTGGAGAGGCAGACGACCTCTCTGGCTGATGATTTTATCATGCTGAAATATTTGACAAAAGAAAATCAAACCAAGACCGACGCCGAACTCTATCAAATAAAGTTCAAAAATAATGACCTTAGTCAGCACCTGTAATGACCAAAATTTTGACACACATAGCAAATTATGTTATTATTTTCTCAAAATAAACGAGTCATTAAAATTAAATTCTGAATAAAAATACGAACTCGTTGTAAAATTTGAAGAATTTTGGCATAATTATCTCGACGATTTGAGAGAGTAATTATACAAATATGATTTCAAGGGATAACGAAACACCCTTACAAACCCCACCCTCTCCCCCTTATCTCTTCCTCTCCTCCTCGACACTCTTCCCACCACAGAACTCCCCCACCGCCTGCCGCCTGTTGCCGTCGCCTGCCGTCGTCGCCTGGTCAACGCCGCTGTCGCCGCGCCTTCTTCTCCCTCCTTCTTCCCTCCTCTCCCTACCCGAGCCACCACTGCCCCAGGCCCCCGCAGCCGCTGCCTCCACCGCTAGGACAATCAGCCAGCCGGCCACCGGCACCGCCCAGCCACGCAACCGCTCATCCCCGCAGCCGCCCATCGCCACAGCCCGACGCTACCCTGACAGCAGCCAGCCAGCCAGGACCACGCCGTACCACCGCCAGCCCAGCCGCCTCAGCCAGCCATCGTTGCCACCAACCCCTCGCCTCGCTCCTGCTTCCCGCACATATGAGGTAACCCAACCCCTCCTAACTCCCTTGGTCGTGATCTGAGACTGTTTGTGATGTTCTGATGTTCGATGATGTGAATTGCCGGAGTTTAGGACTGTGTTGAGACAATGATCCGCAGGTTGCGGTGAGTTTGGGACATGAGGATGGTGTATGGGGTGGTTTTTTGGTTTGACAATCACTGTTAGCGTAACGATTAACAATAATTCAATACGAATTGAATTTAAATCTAACGTATATATGTATAATAATGAATCGTCGATAAATACGCGAATATAAATGATGGGATAAGCTTAATAGAGACGCTAACTAAAAATGGAGAAATAAATGAATAAAAATGGTACGAACAAAGTAACACGTTCTAATAAATTTGATAATCGTGAAATGAATAAACCATACAAGTCACCGCTTGAGAATCTACCAAATGACAAATTGATAAATCGATTAAATGGTATATGTTCTAACTAAACAAAAAAGTGGAGCTTCGTGTAAATATGGTATCGGGACGAAGGAGAGCTTTGGTTTTCCTTATGTGGAATTAGTATCATCGTCGAGGCACTGGGCATTGGTTTGCAGGGACTCGAAGGTTGCGCAGAGATATGGGCTCATCCTGGCGACTTAGATGCTGGATCATGCTTGCAGTTACGCAACTAGAGGTTGCTAGTCAAATGTTTGCAGGGACCCGGGGTTGTGACAGGACATAGCCCCCCTGGCAACACCGGTGCTGGACAGTTGCTTGCAGGGAGCCAATCGACGATGTGTTGATGTGTTAGGGGAAAGATTAGCTTTCCATTAGGTGATGTGATGATGTCATCGAGGCATTGGGCACTAGTTTGTGGGGACTCGAAGGTCACGCAGGGACATTGGCTCACCCTGGCGACTTAGATGCTAGACAGTGCTTGCAGGAATGCCACTAGGGGTTGCTGGGCAAATTTTTGCAGGGACCCGGGGTTGTGACAGGACTTAGCCCCCCTGGCAACACGGGTGCTGGACAATTCCTTGCTGGGAGCCAATCGACGACACGCTGATGTGGTCTCATGTTGGGAGTGGAAGGAATCTCCGCTGGTTAAGTATCATACATATTTAATTCGAGCATGTTTGTTGACCTAATCCTCTAGTGGTCGAAGTGGAATAATAAATTCAAAAGCGTAAGAACATGGATAAAATAATTAAATGTAAAAAGGGCCGAAAGGAGAAAACTGTGACATTGATGATAATGGGGTTTTAATATACTGTCAAGCGATAGCTACACATGTGCTAGGGTCTTAGCATGTGCAGTTTTGTCGTTGGCAGTACCCGGGATCTACTAAGCGATTCCTTGCTCACGGGTTTCCTTTTTGTTTTTGTTATGGAGATGGGGAGGCTTCATAGTAGACGCGAGATAAGGATGGATCCCTCCTGTTATTGTAATGAGGACCTCGTTCTGTAATAATTGGACCTTAAGGTCAAACAATGGGGAACTGTAATAATTCACTTCTCGTACCTTCTACTGTTTGAATGTAGTCCTGGACT
Source organism: Drosera spatulata (assembly GCA_035668315.1). NCBI lineage: Eukaryota > Viridiplantae > Streptophyta > Magnoliopsida > Caryophyllales > Droseraceae > Drosera > Drosera spatulata. Next base: position 10,250 of record JAOVYX010017367.1, read on the forward strand.
ATTGTATGATAACTGCGTCTGGATTATGTTATTTTGTGGTTGTGTTATGTAATATGGAAATTGAAATATGTAATCATATCAGTTGATGCTTCCTTTTCGTTCTTGTCAATAGACCCTATACAAAATATTACCTTGCTATGGATATCTGTCTGTAGCGACAGTGACATCACGTGTTTATAAATTATAAAAATATTGTGGCGTTATAAAATGGTATCAAAGCTTAGGGCCTACAAAGAACCTAAGGGAAGCATGAGTTAGAAACGTATAAACCGAAGTATTGTAAGTTACAACTGTTGAAGTACGCTGATTGAGCAAGTGCTTCATTGTGATGTTGCAGAATGAATTATGGTGTTGAAGTGGAGGTGGAGGACGTGCTAGAAATGACACCTCGCTATCACACTAAGACCCGCCTGTATGAGCAAATTGATTAGATCCGTAACCACTCCCTGCCAAAGGCTATCGACCTGAACGAATGTTTTAAGCACCCGGTCTTTCAGGCCAAGATTTAACTGAAATCCCTTCCTCAAGAAGAGTTCAAATTTTTTCGAGAAAAGTATGCGGATCTGCTCATAAATGGAAAGCCGAACGAGAAGTACCTTACGGATGGCAAGTGGCGAGTGGCATTGATGAAATAGTGAATGAGATTTATGACGACATGGTGATAAATGGCAAAACTGAGCGATATCATTTTTAACCAGGAATCCCAACGAATCAATTATAGTAAGACCGAAAAGATAAGGCTAGGGGACGTCAAAGGATAAGATTTCGATACTGTAAACGCATGGGATACCAGATACTGTGTCCGGGTCACTTCTGTCAGTGCCTAAATTATTGTACCCTAGTTTCGTGTAATGTATAACAATTGGACCGCAATATATTGTTTTGTATGGAATTGTATTTGGTGATTGTAGCATTCGGTTTTATAAATATCTGCCAAACTCTATTATCATTTCTTCCATCACGACTAAAGGAAATTTTCTTTGAATTTACAACTATCACAGTTTGCCATGAATCCTCACTATTACCACTACTCCTCCTCTGATGCTCTTGCCCTGCAAGGCTGGGACTACAGGCACCCGAGGGCTGGGAGTTCACGGGGTCAGCAAGTTAGGAACCCACCCACCAACCGAGTTACAGAGTTCTTGGTGGACGAACTCCGTCAGGCCAAAAACCGAGGGCCACGATAGGGACATGATCTGGCAAAACATCAGTGCACAGAATCCTCCACGGTTCACTAGGGAAGGAGACCCCACCATCCTGGAGGAATGGATACGAGAGTTCGAAAAGCTATTCGCGATGTCCAGATGATTGGAGAGGGGACTATGCTGTGTACTACCTCAAGGGAGAGGCGGACACTTGGTGGCACACGGTACAGGACCATGCTCGGACCCCAGGGTTCGATTGGGAACGGTTCACGCAACTACTTTGGGATAGGTACTACCCGGAGCAACTTAGACACCGGAAGGAAGAAGAGCTCATCACCCTGAGACAGGGAGACAGGACAGTGGTAGAGTATGCGGTGGAATTCACTAAAATACTACAGTACGCCCCGTCCTTTTATCACACCGAGAAGAAGAAGAAAAATCATTTCATACGGGGCCTCAACCAGAGGCTTAAGACGGCGATTGCTGCAATGAGGTTCAACACTTTTCAAGATCTTTACGAAGCAATGCTCAACCAGGAGTGGAGTTTCAATGAGGTGGACGACGAGATGCGTACTCAGCAAGGTAACCGGGGAGGGAAGCGGTCTAGTCAATCATCCTACTCAGGCTCGGGGTCGGGGGATAGCCCGACATTTCAGATGCCCTTCCAACACTACTCATTATCTTACGACGGCTCACTGAAGAGATTTTGAGGTCAGGCGAGTCAGTACCGCGAGTCGCCACCGAGTCTATGGGCTCGTGGACACTTCAACGACCTATGTCACCGGTGTGTTCTACCTAGACACTTTGCTAGAGAGTGTCGTACGACTATCCTCACTTGCTTCAACTGCAGAGAGGAGGGGCATAGGAGTAGCAACTGTCCCAAGAAGATGGCGGCCACTCCAACCCGCTCCAAGGGAACTGCATCCGGATCCCGTGAAGGTCCCCTTAGCAAGCATTCGGCAGGATCCACCAATGGGCCAGGATGTCGAGTATTCTCCATGGACCCTCTTACAGCGCAGCAGAGTGGTGCAGCCGTGACGGGTAACTTACAACTACTCTCTCGCAAGATCTATGTCTTGTTTGATTCCGGTGCGACACACTCGTTCGTGTCTATGTCCTTCACGGATAGACACGACATGGCAATCAACCCCCTATATAAGGTAATCCACATCGGATTGCCCAACGGTGACGCTATATCGTGTACTAATCTCCTTGCCCAGACCCCTATAGAGATCGGGGGTGAGGAGTTTCCTATTGACCTCATAGTATTTCACCTGCATCACTTTGATGTGATCTTGGGGATGGACTAGCTCGAGAAATATAAAGCAATCATTGACTGCGAAAAGAAGTTAGTACACTTGAAAAGTCCTAAAGGTGGAAAAATAAAATTCCACGGAGAGGGCTGAACACCTGAGCTTCGGTTAGTGCCAGCAATGACCGCCCAAAAATTGTTGCGGAAAGGGTGCCGAGGGTATTTATATAGCCTTGAAACCCCGTCTGAGACAGATAGAGACATAATGACAATACATGTAGTCAACGAGTACACAGACGTATTCCCAGACGAAATTCCAGGGATGCCGCCAAGACGGGAGATTGATTTTGGCATCGATCTGGTGCTAGGTACGGCCCTTGTATCGAAGGCACCCTAGAGAATGACCCCAGCGGAACTAAAGGAATTGAAAAAGAAATTGGAGAAGCTGCTTCAGAAGGGGTATATACGACCTAGCGTGTTGCCATGGGGAGCACCAGTACTATTCGTCAAGAAGAAGGACGAAAGCATGAGACTTTGTGCCGATTATCGTGAACGAAATACGATCATGATTAGGAATCGATACCTACTGCCCCGCATCAACGACCTGTTTGACGAGCTGCAGGGAGCGAAAGTCTACTCCAAGATCGATCTTCGTTCCGGATATCATCAACTGCACATTCGACCCGCTGGTGTAGCTAAAACGGCATTCCGACCACGGTATGGGCATTATGAATTTTTAGTGATGCCGTTCGGACTCACTAATGCCCCTTAAGTGTTCATGGACTGATGAATCGCATTTTCAAACCCTATCTTGACCAATTCGTGGTGGTCTTCACTGATGACATTCTAATCTATTCGTGGACCATCTCAGATCACGGGCTCCACCTTAGATTGGTCCTAGAGACATTACGGGCCCACCAATTGTACGCTAAGTTCAGGAAGTGTGAGTTCTGGATGAGCGAAGTGGCATTTCTCGGACACGTGGTGTCTGGAAGGGACATCATGGTTGATCCAAAGAAGGTCGAAGCAGTCGCGGATTGGGCCAGGCCAACCAACGCCACCGAAGTCAGAAGTTTCATCGCATTGGCGGGGTATTATTGACAATTTGTCAAGGACTTTTCCAAGATCGCTATGTCGCTGACCAATCTAACATGTAAATCCTCGAAGTTTAATTGGACAGAACGATGCGAGGTCGCATTCCAGGAGCTGAAGAGATGTCTCACTACCGTACCGGTCCTTGCACTACCAGCGGGCGAGGAAGGATTTTGCATCTACAGCAACGTTTCTATACAAGGTTTGGGGTGTGTGCTGATGCAACATGGCAAGGTGATTGCGTGTGCATCAAGACAGCTCAAGCCTTATGAAGTGAACTACCCAACACATGATCTAGAATTGGCCGTTGTAGTTTTCGCCCTCAAGTTTTGACGACATTACTTATACGTCGTCACGTGCCAAGTCTTCACCGATCATAAGAGCCTCAAATACATATTCACTTAGAGAGAACTGAACATGTGACAATGAAGGTGGCTAGAATTATTGAAGGACTACGACTTGGATATCCAGTACCACCCTGGCAAGGCCAACGTGGCGGCGGATGCACTGAGCAGGAAGGTTCGAAGGGCGAAAGGTAGTCTGTAAATGTTAAGGATCACTAAAGCTGAACTGATTGACGACTTCAACAAGCTGGTAATAGAGATTGGAATGGCATCGTTGGAAGGAATAATGACAAACTTACAAATTCAACCGACTTTAAAAGAGGAGATTATACGAGCACAGTGGACAGACGAGTCAATGCAGAGGATCGTGAACAAGATTGCTCAAGGAAAAGCACCGGGGCTCATGGTACAAGAAGATGAGTCCGTACGGTTCCAAGGACGCCTTTGCATACCTGATGAACCAAACTTGAAGCGGAGGATCATGGAAGAGGCGCATCGGACACCCTATTCGGTCCACCCGGACGGCAATAAGATGTATCAAGGCCTGAAGAAGAATTTCTGGTTGGGCAATATGAAGAGGGAAATCGCAGAATTTGTAGCCAGATGCATCACGTGTTAACAAGTTAAGATCGAACATCAGCGATCAGGAGGACTACTGCAACCCTTAGAAATCCCTACGTGGAAGTGGGAATCGATTTCTATGGACTTCATTATTGGGCTTCCAACCACGACCGGAGGGAAGAACTCGATTTGGGTAATCATAGATCGATTGACCAAGTCAGCCCATTTTCTACCCATCAGGAAAACGTGGAATGTGAGACGACTGGCAGAATTATATGTGAATTAGATAGTTCGGCTGCACGGGATACCGAATTCAATCATATCAGACAGGGATGCTAGATTTCAATCCCGTTTTTGGAAAGGCCTACAGGAAGCATGCGGAACTCGACTAAATTTTAGCACGACATTTCACCCCGCCACCGATGAACAAACAGAGAGGACCATCCAGACGCTCGAAGATATGCTACGGTCGTGTGTCCTCGACTTCACGAGGTCTTGGGATGCCTACTTACCACTAGTAGAGTTCGCCTACAACAACAACTTTCATTCCAGCATTGGCATGGCGCCCTTCGAAGCCCTTTACGGTAGAAAATGTCAATCCCTAATATACTAGAACAGTATAGAGGATGTAATGACTTTAGGGCCGGACATGGTACAACAAATGGCAGATGTTGTCAAGCAGATCGACAAAAAAGCTACGTCGATACCCGACAAAGACCATTAGAGTTCGAGACCGGAGACCATGTGTTTTTGAAGCTTTCTCCCACGAAAGGGGTAATGCGATTCGGGAAGAAGGGGAAGTTGAGCCCCCGCTACATCGGGCAGTACGAAGTAATGGAACGAATCGGAACAGTCGCCTACCGACTGGCCTTGTCAGAGGACCTATCAGCAATACATGATGTATTTGACGTATCTCAACTCAGGAAATACTTGGCCGATCCAAACCATGTAATCCAACAAGTACCAGCGGAACTAGATGGAAACCTGTCATACGAAGAACGACCGCAAGAGATAATAGACTATCGCGAGAAGGTTCTGAAGAATCGGACAATATCCTTTGTCAAGGTTTGGTGGACGAACACCGAGGCTTCGGAGGCCACTTGGGAACGTGAAGAGGAGATGCGTGAACACTACCCTGAACTCTTTCAAGGTAATTAGTAACTTACAAAAAGTTGGTAGTTTAGACAATTTAGTTTCGAGGACGAAACTTTTTAAAAGTTGGTAGTAATGTAATGACCAAATTTTGACATGCGTAGCAAATTATGTTATTAATTTTCTTAAAATAAACTAGTCACTAAAATTAAATTCTGAATAAAAATACGAACTCGATGTAAAATTTGAAGAATTTTGGCATAATTATCTCGACGCTCTGAGAGAGTAATTATACCAAATATGATTTCAAGGGATAACGAAATACCCTTAAACACCCCACCCTCTCCCCCTCATCTCTTCCTCTCCTCCCCGACCCTCTTCCCACCACACAACTCCCCCACCGCCTGCCGCCGCCGCCGCCTGGTCTGCGTCGCCGTCACCGCGCCTTCTTCTCCCTCCTCCTTCTACCCCTCCTCCTCCCCTCCTCTCCCTGCCCGAGCCACCACCGCCCCAGGCCCCCGTAGGCGCTGTCTCCACCACCAGGACAGCTAGGCAACCGGCCACCGACACCGCCCATCCATGCAGTCACTCAGCCCCGCAGCTGCCCACCGCCACAGCCCGACGCCGCCCTGACAACAGCCAGCTATGACCACGCCGCACAACCGCCATCCCAGCCAGCTCAGCCAGCCGTCGTCGCCGCCAACCCACCGCCTCGCTCCTGTTTCCCTCACATGTGAGGTAACCCAACCCCTCCTAACTCCCTTGGTCGTGTTCTGAGACTTTTTGTGATGTTCTGATGTTTGATGATGTGAATTGCCGGAGTTTGGGACTGTGTTGGGACGATGATCCGCAAGTTGCGGTGAGTTTGGGAGTTGAGGATGGTGTATGGGGTGGTTGTTTGGTTGACAATCACTGTTAGCGTAACTATTAACGATAATTCAATACGAATTGAATTTAAATGTAACGTATACATGTATACTAATGAATCGTTGATGAATACGCGAATATAAATGATGGGATAAGCTAAATAGAGACGCTAACTAAGAATGGAGAAATAAATGAATAAAAATGGTACGAACAAAGTAACGCGTTCTAATAAATTTGACAATCGTTAAATGAATAAACCATACAAGTTATCGCTTGAGAATCTACCAAATGACAAACTGATAAATCGATGAAATTGTATACGTTGTAACTAATTAAGAACGTGGAGCTTCGCGTGAAGATGATATCGGGATAAAGGAGAGCTTCGCTTTCCCTTATGTGGAATTAGTATCATCGTCGAGGCACTGGGCATTGGTTTGCAGGGACTCGAAGGTTGCGTAGGGATATGGGTTCACCCTGGCGACTTAGATGCTCGACGATGCTTGCAGTTATGCCACTAGAGGTTGCTGGGCAAATGTTTACTGGGACCCGGGGCTGCGGCATGACGTAGCCCCCCTGGCAACACGGGTGCTGGACAGTTGCTTGCAGGGAGCCAATCGACGATGTGTTGATGTGTTAGGGGAAAGATTAGCTTTCCATTAGGTGATGTACTGATGTCGTCGAGGCACTGGGCACTAGTTTGCAGGGACTGGAAGGTTGCACAGGGACATGGGCTACCCCTGGCGACTTAAATGCTGGACAGTGCTTGTGGGAATGCCACTAGGGGTTGCTGGGCAAATGTTTGCAGGGACCCGGGATTGTGACAGGACTTAGCCCCCCTGGCAACACTGGTGCTGGACAGTTCCTTGCAGGGAGCCAATTCGACGACGCGCTGATGTGGTCTCATGTTGGGAGTAGAAGGAATCTCCACTGGTTAAGTATCATACATATTTGATTCGAGCATGTTTATTGACCTAATCCTCTAGTGGTCGAAGTGGAATAATAAATTCAAAAGCATAAGAAATGGATAAAATAATTAAATGTAAAAAGGGCCGAAAGGAGAAAACTGTGACATTGATGATAATGAGGTTTTAATATACTGTCAAGCAACGGCTACACATGTGCTAGGGTCTTAGCATGTGCAGTCATGTCGCTGGAAGTACCCGGGGTCTATTGAGCTTTTCCTTGCTCACGGGTTTCCCTTTTGTTTTTGGTATTGTTTCCTCTATGATTAGGTACTGATGGAGATGGGGAGCCTTCAGAGTAGACGTGAGCTAAGGATGGATCCCTCTTGTTATTGTAATGAGGACCTCGTTCTGTAATAATTGGACCTTAAGGTCAAACAATGGGGAACTGTAATAATTGACTTCTCGTACCTTCTACTGTTTGAATGTAGTCCTAGACTATTGTATGATAACTGCGTCTGGATTGTGTTATTTTGTGGTTGTGTTATGTAATATGGAGATTGAGATATGTAATCATATCAGTTGATGCTTCCTTTTCGTTCTTGTCAGTAGACCCTATACAAAATATTGCCTTGCTATGGATATCTGTCTGTAGCGGCAGTGACGTCACGTGTTTATAAATTATAAAAATGTCGTGGCGTTATAGCACCTTATTGGTAGTACTCTTTTCCCCTACACTGATGCTAGCATACAGGAGAAGAGTTTGCAACAGCAAGGTCCAGTTAAGCCCTTCACTCCACTCCTCTCAAGTCCCTCAAAGGCAAACAAACATCCCACTCAATCAAAGTGTCGTTGATCTTCAAAGCGAGCGAGGTGCTATATAGAGGACAGAACAAACTATCAAGGGTAGTCTGGACCTCTTCAATCAAGCCCTTGAGCAAACAATAAGATCACAGACGGGTACCAGTGGAGGAATACAGTCAAGCTCAACTGGAGCACCAAAACCCTCATCCAGATTGCAAACACCTTCAACCAGGGATGTTGTGCCTAAAAGGCCCATGACAAAGAGGAGAGATGGTGATGACCTGACTGCTCTAAAGAGATAGAAGCAGTAGAGCATGTGAGCCTATTTGTATGTCTCAAAAATTTTGCACGTTTATTTTTCTTTTGATGTATATAAGAAAGAGTTGTATATCTTCTTGCTGTTTTGATAGAGTTTGTTATCATCAATTTAGGGGGAGATGCAAACCCATGATGTATAAAAATTGAGTGATAGGCAAATTATAGCCTTAGATAGTTCCAGTATGTATCAAGACTGAGAACTCATCTGCTTGGAAAGTGAGCGTGCAATGGGTGTGCAGTAAGGCTGGTTTAGGGATGAATACAGCAAGATTGGCAACATTGAAATCATGAGTAAAGGGACAATAAGGCTTGAGCATTTGTGCATTTGCAGCATGGAATGTTTTATCCTGGATTGCTTTTGTGTGAAAAGGGTTACTATAGCAAGATAGAAGGATAGTAAGGCTAGGTTCAACAGAAGGGTCCAAGTGAAGTCAAAGTTCACGTGATGCCTTATGTACATTGTCAATGTCCTTTCTACTTCAGGAACAGGAGTCACGGGTTTTGGCTAGCTAGTTTTTTTGAAGGTTTGAAAGTGATGCTAACAAGAAAGGAGGAACTCAACAACGGTTAAAAATTTGGGACTGTCTATAAATACAAAGGTGATGCCCGAGATTTCATAACTTTTGAATCTCCTTTGCTCTGAAAGAAAGACGTATGCAACTATGTGAGAAGTTGATAGCTGAAGATCTGAGCTAACTATTTGAAAGCAAGTTTTGAAGCAAGGATTGAATAATACTAGTGTTAGTCATACAATTTCAAGAGACTATTTCGGTTTGTATTGTCATTTACATACTATAAGATGACAGGTTGATTGTGAGCCTAAAACAATCGAACGTAGTACTATCCTCTCGACATATCTCATTGATAGTCAAGGGAATACTGGAGTAAGGGATGTAGCTGTATTTTAGCTATATACTTTAACCAGTATAAAAACTCCTTATGTCCTTACATTACTGCTTTCATTATCCTTAACCCTACTGCTAATCAATTTCGACCAACAATAAACTAAAAGGAACCAACATTACTGCACTTAGGTTCTTCATTACTGCAGTAAGCTTAAAACACCCTTACTGTTTAACTAGCCTTTGTTAGTTTCACAGTAAAATTTCAAAAAAAAGAGACCATTCATCCTCCCTCTAGTCTCATAACAAGCTAAATTAGCACTTTAATGGGTCTTTACTTATGATCAAGGAGTAGTTGAGCCATTTTGCCTGTGTGTCAGGATTGGAGGCCAATCTGAATAAGAGTGTTGTATTCTTCAGTGGCGTTTCTACAAATGATAGAAGAACTCTTGCTGGACTGCTTGGCATGAGTCATGGTGTCTTCCCTATAAGATATCTTGGAGTCCCTCTTGCTGCAAGTAAGCTCTCAGTTCTATCTTATAAACCATTGATAGATGTAGTGATGGAAAGAATTAAAAGCTGGACTGCTAGGGCCTTATCTTATACTGGTCGATTAACTTTGTTGAAAGATGTACTTCGATCCTTGCATATTTATTGGGCTCAGGTCTTTTGGTTTCCCTCCAAGTTAATGAATGAAATAGAGAGTATATGTAGAGCATTCTTATGGTCTGGTATTGCCATGAATCGGCATAAAGCTTTGATAGCTTCAGAGCAAGTGTGTAAACCTCATAAAGCTGGTGGAGTGGGCATTAAGAGGTTGAAAATATGGAACCTAGCCTTGCTGTCCAAGCTAATTTGGGCCATTGAGAAGGAAAAGGAGAGACTATGGTCCATGTGGATTAATGCCTATTTTTTGAAGGGAAGAAGCGTATGGGAGGTTGCTTGTAAGCAAAGGGGTTTCTTGGGTATGGTAGAGTGTATTGAAGGTTCGTGATGTTATAAAACCAATCTTGGAGCATGACTTTAACTATTAATCAATAGCAAAAGGGTATAGTACACTTTGTGAGCCTTGTGAGAAGGTACAATGTTGGAAAATTGTCTGGCATAAAGATACCCTGCCAAGGTATAGCTTTATTACTTCGTTAGCTGTTCTAAATGGCCTTAAGATGAAGTCCAGGTGCTGGAATTAGGTCTTTTGCATAATGATGATTGTGGACTGTGTGGTGATGCAGCAGAAACGCGAGATCATGGTAAGTTTTTTCAATGCAGCTTTTTCTATGGAGTCATGAGATTAGTGTTGCATGGTGAAAGGTCATTGTTCGTGGCGAATTTGGCTTTCCTGGTTTGTTAAGGTATCCGGAGGGCAGAATGGTATGGCTCTTGCTCGACGAAGAGTGTTGCCCACAATGGTGTATGAACTTTGAGAGGAAAGGAACAAGCATGTATTTTATCATGAAGCTTCGAGACCTGATGTACTTGCCAGAAAGATAATAGCTTATATGTTTAGTAACTGAGTTGATGTGATGCGTTTTGTTTTTTGATTATTGTAATAGCCTGGGCGGTACCATGTTTGACGAGTAGTGAAAACTAAACAAAATCTTCCACAAAAAAAAAAAAAAAAAAAAGCTTTGAATGGCTCTTAGCACAAACATAACAAGAACTAGACGACCAGCATAAGATAAGTCCCTTGTAGTCCAGCTCCTTATTCTAGCCAAAATCCTACCTATGAGAGGCTTATAATGATGGAGATTCGACTTTCGAGCCGAGAGAGGAACTCCAAGATATTTGATAGGCAAGCTGCCTAATTCCATGCCAAGGATTCTAACAAGCTTAGCCTTATCTTCATTAGGCATACCACCGAGAAACAACTTGTTTTTACTCAAATTGGTCTCCAAACCAGACACACCAGCAAAGTGTTCAAGCTGCTTCTTAATAAGAAGGAAAGAAGAATGCTCAGCTTTACACAAAATCATCAAGTCATCAACAAAACACAAGCTGACCAACTTGATTATTTTATATTTAGGGTGAAAATGAAATGTTAGATGAGTACTCATCTTCATTAAACCCCTTGTCAAATATTACATCACCACCACAAATATATATGGGGACATAGGGTCTCCTTCCTAGCACCCTTGAAGAAAGAAACCAAAGTATTAATTAAATTGATGGTGTAGTATCTGAGTTTAACCAACCCATTATCCACTGCACGAAGACATCAGGAAATCCCAAGGCTAAGAATAATTTCTCAACAAAGCACTAATTAACACTGTCAAAAGCCTTTCTAATATCAATCTTAGCAAGACCCCTTGGAGAGATTTGTTTCCTCTCATATTGATAAATGAGCTCTTGACAAAATAATATATTATCACCAATAGAATGACCCTCCACAAAAGCACTTTGGTTAAAAGTGATTATAGAAGGCAAAACCAAAGACTAGTGATGGCAAGTCATTCTTGAAATGATTTTATACACAATGGTACAACATGAAATAGGACGAAAATCACTTGCCTTGGTTGGATTGTCACACTTAGGAGCAAGGTGAACAATTACAGTACCAAAGAACTTGGAGATGCTACATGAAGAAAAGTAACCAAGCACCACCTGTGTGACATCCTCGCCAATGATATGCCAAGCCGCTTTATAAAAACTAACTGTAAAAGCATCTGCACCAAGAGCCTTCGGTCAATATCATTTAAAACATTCTTGATATTAGCTCTAGAAAAATGATGAACTAGAACAGCTCTCGGCTCATCATATAGGAAAGTTCCCATATTAAGAATAACTGCATCGAGAGATTCAGTCTAAGGAACACAAGTGGTGCGTGCCGTCGCAAGCACGTCAAATTTATATTTATAAGATCCTACTTCACTCTATAAATATGGAGTTAAATGTAGTAGTGGAAGTAGGGGTCGATCCCACAGAGAAGGTTAACTTGATCA
>JAOVYX010017368.1:0-22404 GCA_035668315.1 Drosera spatulata
TGGATCAAAGAATAAAAACAAAAAGAAAATAAAAATAATTTCACATCTAGTTGTTTCAACGATTAAAAAAGATGTCATTGTACCTAATTGGCTAATGCTGCATTGTCCTTCTTTTTTCGATTAAAGAAGAGAAAACGTGGATAGTGCACCATTAGCTAATAAGTTACAACAGTCTTCTTTTTTACCGTTAGATCAAAGAATGAAAAAAAAAATTAAGATAATTTTACACTTACTTGAGAATTAGAATTGAAAGAAAAAAAAGATAAATTTAAATTGGGGAAATGAAATGTGCTCCAACAGCTGTTAAGTTGGCTGTTGTACTCCCTTTTCCACCACTTATTTATTTAAGTTTTTCTTTTAAAAAAATTTTGATTTTGACTTTTTCGAAATTTAAATCATTGAATTTATATGGTAAAAATTACTACCGAAATAGTTATTTGGTAACTATTTATAGCACAAACATTTTTTCCATCTAAAATTCATATACAAAATAAATATTATAAATATATTAAGACGATGGGAATATATTCTTTCGTAAAACGGTTTAAACCCGCATCAGTAGTGACACACAAAATAAAGAACAAAACAGGATTATGAATGTCACAATGACCAGAAGGCTGTCGTTGTTGTTGCGATCTTAAGTCTTTCGTAAAACGGTTTACACCGACATTAGCAGCGGCAATCCGTTGGTTGGCACACACAAAAAACAAAGAACAAAAGAGGACTATAAATGTCACAATAGCCAGCAGGCTTTGCCGCTGTTGCAATCTTAAGTCTTTCATAAAATTATACATTTTTGTACTTAATTAGTGAAGATTCATAACTCAAAACATAATCTCTCTATCACATAATACATATAATATTTTTTGTACTATCTCAATATATTAACAATCTTTTTTTAATAAACTTTTTAATTTAAAAAAATCAAATCAATCATGTTTTATTACAGCGTATTACCTTCTCTTTTAACCGTTATAGTATTAAACCCCACTATTTCTTAAAAAATTATTTTTTTTATCAAATTTTATAAAAATTTAATACATATAAAATTATGTATCGGATTAAACTATTATAAGTAAGTTGGGACGAAAGGAGTAGTTTCTTTGTCTGATTCATTATGGATTTGAACATGGGTATTAATGATTGAGCAACATTATAATAAATATATATCCTTTAATATTATTATAAAATATTAATATAATTATATTTCTAAAGATAAGTTTTCATAAGATGTCAGAAAGATACGATCTGTGATTAAATAGATAAGATATATTTATTTTTTTGTATATTTTTTTGTTTTAATCTAGTATTCTGTAAAAAAAAAATGATAGGGTGGAAACAACGTTTAGGTATTTCAAATTCGATACCTAGATGTAATACTCTAATTCTACGTATTATTCATCTAGAGACTCAACATTAATCGTTAAATCAAGTCCAGACCATGTATTCGTCCGCAACCAAAACAATCTTCTGTATGTTTTCCTACTGTTCTAATCCTATGTATCTAAACTATTTCATCTTCAATTTTTCACTTCGTGGATTATTCAGGCACATTTCTAGCTGTGGTTTCATGGCTTCTTTCTCATTTCCCTTCACGTCGCAATTATTTCCCAACCATATCTCAATCTCTGGTCGTGAACTTCGTGCAACTTCTTTTATCAATAATTAGAATATTGATCTTGTACGGAAAAAATTCACAATATCAATAACTATGTTAAAATAATTGATTCACATATGTATATATGTGATATATAAAATATTTTAAATTTTTAAGAAATAGTAAATTAATAATGGATTATTTTTGGGTAGCTGTATATATAAAAGATAATATATTTTAAATTATTTTTTGATTTTCTGGTTAATTCCTATTGTTTCATTAAAGAATTTTTTCATTAACTTTGGATATTTTATTTTATTTTTTATTTGTTTTTTAATCTTTTGCAACTTTTTTGAAAAGTTTTTTATTTTTATTATTATTATTTATTTATTTTGATATTTTATAAATTTTGTTTTCTTTCTATACGTTTGAAACTGATGCGAGATTATGGTGATATTTTCGTTTTTCTTTTTAATTTATTTTTGCTATAACAGAATTTTTATTAAGTAAAAATAAAATCATGATGTATAGATATTTATTATATTAAAATATTAGATGATTTATCATTTGTCATCATAATGATTTGATATAAAAGTAATTCATAAAAAAATTATATAGTTAAATATATATTAGATGTGACAGATGTTTCATCGCAAGTTTCGCAACCACAATTTTATTTATGTGGCTACTAGTCGATGCACAAAATGGGCCATACATGTTCATCGACCACGTGATTTCATTCAACTCCGGAGTCAAGTTCAAGACACTTCTTTTTTGTATGTTACCAGCTCAGCGCAATGTGTATCGTACACAACAAAAACTTAAAAGATGAGACCACTTTTGGACAACCCCTCCCTCTTCAGGGTGTACAAAATTTACCCGATGATCGAATCAAGTCGGAAGTCGGAAGTCGGATCGAATGAGTCGTATTGAATTTATATCGATTAAGAATGACATAGGACAGGAATTTTCGAATCCAAACACTATAAAATTGATTCGGACAAGAATGCAAGAACTATCCCAATTGTTTCCAACCAAACCGAAACGAGTATAATAATTTTTTGATCTTGATTTTATTGCTTACTTATGATTTGTGTTTTTCATGAAGCTAATTTTTGTTTATTTCATTACTTAACCTATCATAACTATTAGTATTATTATTGATCATCTGACGATAAAAATGTTCATATTTTCTTGAAGATAATTGAGTTTAAATATTTCAAGCAAATATTGATGTTATTTACCTATGTAAATTCACCCTTTTACATAAACTTTTGCTCTTTCTATTGACATATTTCAATCATTTCAAAGTTTCAATGTTTGTTATTTAAATGATAACCTTTTCAAATGTTGATTTGGCATGTATTATCAAAGTAACTTTAATTTCGAATGAGTTGTCACCTATTTTTTTTCCTGTATCAATTTTTTTTTCTAATCGTTATATTTGTTTACTAAATATATTTGTAAGTTTTTAAACTTTAAATTTTTAAAAGATATTTATTTTATTTTAAAAGTTCTATGTTTGTATCAAAAATCTCAGAATTTCCATATCAAAAAACAGAAGAAACGGAACCGAAAATTTGGGATGGGACAGGACAAGATTTTTTGGATACGAAAAATGTCGAAACGACGAAAAATGTCCAAAATCAAACCGTCCTGTACCATGATCACCCCTACCCCCTACCCCCCCAAAAAAAAAAAAAAAAAAAAGAAAAAAGAAAAAAAAAAAGAAGAAAAAACCGATAAGACCGCTCAATCAGGACCCCATTGTTTTGGAACTTATGATGGAGATTTGAGATTGGACGGTGGCCCAAAAGTTTTCTCCATTTTTAGCCAAGGGCATAAACATAAAAAATACATCCTATTATTATTACTTCATCGTCTCAATTTAGATGAAGCTATTTGACACGACATAGCTTTATATATATGTTGAATTTTTATGATATTTAATAAAAAAAATATTTTTTTAATGATAATGGGATTTACTGTACCAATTATGAGAAGAAAATATATATGTACTGCAACAGATGATGATTATTTTGATTTTTTTATGTGAAAAGGTCACTAAAATTAAAAAGTATTGGAAATGTTGCAAGTATTGGAAGTATAATGTTTTGTTCATTTTGAATTGTCCTAAATTATTTACGATATATATTAGAAAAATTTTATGTGATTATGAGTAAAAAAGACGGAGAAAAAAAGATTTTATGGTTGAGAATTAATGTTGGAAGAAAAAAAAGATAAATTTAAATTTATGCAAATAGAGTGGATGCTGTAATTATAATGGGACAAAGATAAAAAAAAAAAGTGAAAATTCTCTTGAAGTATGCTTTTAGAAACTTATTTTCAAATAGGTATCAGAAGAAAACTTTATTCCCAATAAATACCACTTTTAAAAAAATACAAGTTATTTCCTTCTTTGTCTTCCTTTCCAAATTTGAAGATCTCTTCTTCCTCTATTCTTTTCTCACCAAATTCAAAATCGACGTCGTCGTCATCGATTCTCCTTTACTGATCATCATCTCGATCATCATCCATCTATTAGCAACCATCGATCATCAACCATAATCATCATCGTCTTCACCATGCATCGATCATCGATCATCTATCATCATCTATCATCATCATCATCATCGATCATCGATTATCATCATCCATCATTGATTTGAACTGTATTCGAAGGATTTGATATGAGCTCGAAGGAGGTTGTGTATCTGATCAAAGTATGGCTGAGATTGTGATGTTGTTGTGCAAAATTGATGATGTTACTTATCCGATTAGTGTTGCCACGCATTCTAAATTCGAAGATGTTTCGAAGAAGGTATGTGGTGTTCGCCCCATCAATAGAGTAGAGGATATTCGTATGTACTATTTTATTCCCTCCCATGAACGTTGTGTTTTAAGGAATCAAGAAGATTTGGACTTGTTGTTTTTTATCGAAGCATATATGTTGAAAATGGTTAATGTTTTTGTTGAGATCCATGAGGCATCTTCATCAAATTCTATTTCATGTTCAACGTATGGTGGGAATTATAATGTTAATCATAATTTTTTTGTCCGATGTATTGAAGATGCTAGTGTTAAACTAGTACGTCTTGATCAGGAAGTAGTACGCCTACCTGATTTGTCTTGTAAACAAATTGAAATGAAGACGAAGACCTCGTATGTGCCAGGTGATGGTGTTTTTGAACCTAATTATGATGATGATTTGCCTTCCAAAGGTTCGTCAAGCAAGGCAATATGTTTGCTTTCATCCACGTGATCGTCTTACATTGATAATATTGAACAGTGCTTTATGGGAGGCATTGATGATTTTTGAGACTGTCTTGCGAAATATGCTACAGAGATTGATTTTGAGTATGTATTTAAGAAGAACCGGAAGGAGAAAGTGTCTACTTATTGAATGTTTAAGGATGAAAAGCGATGTGGATGGTATATAAAGGCTTCCGCGTGTAGCTCAACTGGTTGCTTTTATATTAAGGAGTTCGACCGTGTTCATACCTGTGGTCATATGATGTTCCCTGACCGTGGAGTGAAAAGGTTGAGTTCGAAATCCATAGCCAGGCTGATTATTGATTTGGTGAGAGATAATGATAAGATGAATGCTGTCGATATTATGCAACATTTTCACAATTGTTATGGCTTGGACGTTAGTTATAAGAAGGCTTAGTTGGCATTTGAGAAAGCGAAGTCTCTAATATATGGAGATTCGGTGGAGTCGTTCGGCATTCTCAGGTCTTATGTAGACAAGGCGTTGAACACCAATCCAGGCAACCACATTACCCTCAGCGTGGATGAGTCATCACAATGTTTTTCTCGCCTTTTTGTGTCTTTTCATGCTTCTATCAAGGGTGGACCGATGCTATTTTTGGATGGTACTTTTCTCAAGGGACATTTGCAGGGAGTATTATTGTCTGCTACCAGGAAGGACGAAAATCAAGGTTAGTGTTTGAAGAGCCTTTTTTTTTTTTAAAGACGTACTACATAAATAACATGCGTACTAGAAGGTTTATAGGTTCTTTCATGTGGAGACGTACTACTTTGAAGGTTAGGCGTACTACTTGTTTATGAAACAGTTTTAAAAACTTATTCTCATTTGTTTTTATATGCTTGAATCAGGTTTATACCCTTGGCCTTCGCTGTTGTGGATGCCGAGACACAAGAAAGTTGGCATTGGTTTTTGTTGGAGCTACGACATGTTATTCCCGAAGATCGTCAAATCAATTTTGTTTCCGACCGAAATCCTTGACTGGTTGATACACTACCAAAGGTGTTCTCTAGCCATAGCTATTTTTTTTTTTTTTTTGCTTGTTTCACCTAATGAAAAATCTTAGATTGAAGTTTGACGGGGATACCTTTACCAACATATTCAGGGAGCAAATAATCGATCTATTTAAACAATGTGCGAAGACTCCATCTCAGACGGTATTCTATAAAAAGCTTGAGATCGTTAGAAAAAAGGATGGGAGAACAATTGATAACTTCCTTTAATCTTTACCTTTTGAGGGTTGGACCAATGCTTTCGATGTAGGGCGTCGTTATGGTGAGTTCACTTCGAACGCTGCAGAGTCTTTCAATGGCTGCTTGATGTGCGAGATATGTCTATCACTCACATGGTGGATCGTATTCGTTTGAAGCTTTTGGATTGGTTCTCTGAACGTAGGGCAACGACGGAAACGTGAAATGGGGTTGTGTGTGCTGTTATGCTGAAGAGATTGAACATTCTTATGAGTAATTGTCGATCATATAAAGCCATCAGGAGCTCTCCAAATGTTTTTGAGGAGTTGTCGGATTGTTCTGCCTCTATGGATATTGAAAAAAAGAAGATGTGTTCTTGTTTTTTCTGACTATTTAATGGTTTTTCTTGCATTCACGCTGCTTATGTGATCGGGAAATACCTATTGTCTCCAGAAGAGATGGTGGATCGGTACTTTCATATTGGCAGTTATAGTTTGAGCTATCAGTTACCTATCAATCCTATCCCTAATTCTCTGATGAGCAAACAACGCATAGTTGCAGTGGAGAGGGATGTTGTTCCGTCATAACAAGCAGACAACCCGGACGGTCATGAAAAAGGAGGTCCAAATCGAGGGGCGAGGTAGTACGAAGGATCACATGCGGACGGTGTGGCAAGATTGGTAATCACAACAGGAAAACATGCCAAGAACCATTATGCTAAGTGGATTTTCTCAACTCTGATAGTTTTTCGTCACTATGTACTAGGACATAGTAGTTTACTTATGCAGGCGTACTGCTATAATTTTGTACTGGGAAGTACTACTTTGTGAGTCAGTGGTACTAGTTGTTATTTTATCTTTGTTTCTACTTTGTTTTCAACATTAGGCGTACTAGGATATTTTGCTGAGACGTACCAGTTGTATTTTGTATTGGCATAGGGTGGTTTGTATTGAGGCATACTACCTATGTATAATCTTGCATTGTGACGTACTTTAATAACATTAAAACAAGCATTGCACATGTGAAAATCATCTACTAATCAAACATCCACATAGACAAATGTAAGCATATACTACATTGTTTGTTGCATAATCCAACCAAAATACAAGACGTTGCTCGTCATATTTTTTTTTTAGTTCTTTTATGGTGGTCTAAAGTGATGATCGCGGATGAAGGTGTTTATTAGGTGCGCCATAAATTGTTGCACTTCTTTACGGGATATCTCCTTTATGAGTGGTTCTTCTTTGAAAATTTGTTCCATCAGTTTCATCATGACGATGCCACAGTCCATGGCTGCTGAGGGCTATCCGGACACAACTCCAGTTTTGTCTCTGCTTGTGATGGATTAGTCTTCAATCCTCTCTCATACTGCTTGAGTATGCTGTCCAGAACCAAGTCACCAATATAGTTTTTCTGCATTGTTTTCGAAAGAAACTATCAGTTTTTTTTTTTTACAAGTTTATGATAAATGTGAAATGGAACATATGTAAAAATCAAACTTATACTCTTCTGAGCATCGAGTTTATACTCCTCCCCTATGTACATCAAGGAATTGTAATGCGTCCACACTCCATTTTGGCTATCTAAAATCAAAAGTGTCCAATGATTTGGGGTTTCTCCTGGTTTGTTGCCATTGGAGTTCATTGGAAAAATATATCATCTCCTCTCCGCACCTACTTGCAGCACCTTGTCAATGTAGTATTTAATCGAATCCTTCATGTATATATTTTTCTCCCGGTTAACGATGTATGTCTGTAATTTTCCACTATAGTTAGTTTAATATTCAAATATGAAACAAAGTTTTCAATTCATAAAACAACGGTTGAATTTTGGATAGCTTACCCGCACTCAGAATGATACACGACAAAGTGTTGATTGTTTTGTGCTTGTTGACAGAGCAGCTGCGCGTAGGCATTAATCAAATTACTTGTAGTCGTGTGCTCATTCACAAGATCTAGGATGTCATCCCAACTAACATAACCTGAAAAGACTTCTGAATCACCCCAAATTATCTCCCTGCAAATATATATATATATATATATATATATGAAAAATTGTTCATCTTGAACAGACGTACTAGCATGACAATGAGGCATACTAGTTGTTACACAGTAGTTCAGATTGTAACCAGAATTGCTATTTTTTTCACCAGACATACTACTTTTTGATTAGGCGTACTACTTTGTTATAATGACTCAGATTGTGTTCGAAATGTAATCAGACGTACTAGTTTGGCGTACTACTTATTAGAAATGATTAATTCAGGAAAGAAGGAAAAAAAAAAAAGAATAACAAACAATTACCCTTTGTCGTATGTCCTTGTTATCTGGTTCAATTTTTCTTTGAGATCATCATCAACGAATTTCAACACTTTTGTATTTTTTGGCTCCTTTTTGGTGGCTTTCTTTTCTTTCCCCCACTGATATGATATGCATAACTTCTTTTGTGTCCTCTTCGTCATTTGCTGTTTCTTCATCTTGATATCTATGGGTTTAGCTACCTTTGGTTCTTCTTTGTTCTTGTCGGCACCTTCCTCCACTGTCTTCTTTTTTTTTTTCTTCAGGTCACTGTCATACAGGAACTGAGACTTCTGCTTCTGCGGTCTTGGTCCTCGGTCTTTGACATTTTGGATCAGTGATGGTGCTGTTTTCTTTAAGCCCCTTTTCGGTTTCCTCTTATCCTTCTTCTCCTCCTCTTCTTTTTTTTTTTCCTTGTTAGGCTTTTTGCTATTTGTTGTTGTTGATGATGATTTTGGATCAGTGTTTCTATTTCCTCGGTTTTCTTTTCGAGCTCCTACTTCAGCTGTTGTTGCACCGCGTTGATTTGATGAAGCTCTGATTGCAAGCCTTTCACTTGGAGTTCCTTCTCATACAGCTCTATCCCCAACAAATCCTCTTTATTCTTCATCTTTTAAAACGCTTGCTTGCACTTAGCCACGACTAACTTGAAAGAGTTATTTTCATTTAACAGTTCTTTATTTTTCTCCTTTAAAGGCTCCCCTTCCTTTGTTAGCTCCTTAATCTACTCCTTTAACGCCCTCAAGCTTTCTATCTTTTCATCCAGCTTTGTTTGGAGGTTTTGTTTTGTGGTCTCGACTTCCTGCAGCTGTATCTCCAATGAAGTGATAGTTGCTTTCAGGACATCCTACGAAGCATTTTGAGAGAGGGCAGGGCTTGGTTGTGCCATGAGCAGTTCATTCAACCTTTTCAACGTGAGTATCAGCACGATCACCTTGGCATCAGCATTTAGAAGATCAACCTTCATTTTGTGCACTCATTTCTTAGAAAGATGCACTTCTCCTGCATTTCATTATGTAACTCAATCTCGTGTGTCACATTATTTGTTGCGATGCGTAGATCCTCCACCAACTTTTGGATCCGAATATCAAATGCCTCCTTGGTGGCTGAAATCCCGATGGTAGTGACCAGCATGGATAATGCATCATCTATCTCCGTCGGCTCTTCAATATCATCCAATGGTGGTACATAGTGATCCAATGGCGGTACGTACTGATGTTCACGTACTTCACATTGATCTGTGTACCGGTCTTGCTCATCCTGTAGTTCTTCATTCTCATCAGCTTCTAGATTGCGTTCAACTATTGGAAGATCATGTTCGCCATTGCTGTTTTCGTCATTCTCAGTATCATCATCATCATCTTGTCGGTCTTCGTGATTTTCTTCTTCTATTTTCATGTGCTGTCGTCTCTCATTATCAGTGGGTTCTAGACTCCCAGCGATCACCTTTTATTAGATAAAGAGAAAAAAAAGTGAAAAAAGTTTTCCGCTTATAAGGTTATATTTTTCTGCAAAGGTGTACTGCTTCATTTATAGACGTACTACTTCATTTGTCAACAATAGCACCATACGTACTACTTGTTTTTATATGCATACTAGTTGTTAATTAGTGATCATTAACAACAGACATACTAGTAAATTTATAGAAGTATTAGTTTTAGTTTGGTTTTCATAATCAATAGACGTACTACATGTTCTTATAGGCGTACTAGCTGTGAATTTGGTTTCATAATCAACAGACGTACTACTTGTTTTTATTGGCGTACTACTTCATCACAAGTTTTACTTTTTACATGTACCGTGTATAGTTTTCAAGTAGTTTAGTACCTTGTCATTGTGAATTTTTTTGATCAATGCTGTGACATCAACTGGTAGCTTCGTCTGATCCCATTTTGTACATCTTGGTATTCCCTCGTCTTTATCTGGATTGATTACACCGGTATGCTCGCAAATCCAGAATTACATGTCAATTTGAAGACCAAGTTAGTACAAAAGAGTACTGAATTGTATAAATAGTGCATGAATTTATATCCGAACTTACCGATAATGTCATGACACATCCATAAACTTGCTAAGGTGTTTTCACGTTCTCATCCAAGGAAGAAATCAAATGCTGAAAGATGTGCTCTGTCCAGTTGTATGTCCTCGACATAGTTGACATAGCTCCATTTTAGTGATGTTCTCTTTGTTGGCACAAAGAGTGTCAAAAGCAGTCACATCGTCATTAGTCTGGCCACATCCTCGACATCGACTTCTTGATCTCCAGAGAAAGCATTTTTGAATGCAGCCAAAATTTTAGCTCTGGTCAACTCCTTTTAGTTCATCACATTTGAATAAAGCTTCAACAAGAATCTCCTTGCAATGAAGTCCGACTGATCATTAGACCAAATCCAGTATTGATCTTTCTTTCTCCGTTATCTATACCGAAGATCAGTTTGATGTCCATTGTAGAAATCTTGATAGCCCCTTTTTTGAGATAAAAAGCTTCCATTTGAATAAAATACTTGCTCATAACTTGTCTGATGAATATATCGCTCTTCTTGCACTTATCCTCAATGAGGTTGTTTGCAATAACACTGTTTATCGGTGTCCAAAATGACGTCTCTTCCAGTTCTGGTTTGTGAACACTCGATTTTTCATTATTGTGAAAAGTGATGTCAACGAGGATCGATACTGTTGCTTGCTTTCTGAATAAGAAGAACCAAAAAAAAGAGTCAACAACAATTAACCTTTTTATTACATTATGGTGTACTATTTTTTAACTCAAGCGTACTAATATTATTTGAATATATTTTTCCAACCATTTTTTACACTGTGGCATACTAGATCATGCATAATAGATAATATGCCATGTTATGGTATTTGATGTGTGTACAAGATCAGAAATCCTAGAAAAATATGCCTACATTCATTGTCATGGAGTACTATATTTTTTTACACGCATACTACATCTTAAAAAATGATTTTTTTTGTAATAGCGTACTACTTTTTCACAGACGTATTACTTTAAAGCAAGAGCTTTCTTGTGTTTTGGCGTACTAGATTCTTTTCACGGACGTACTACTTTTTAACAATGCAGTGTTATGGCGTATTACTTTGGATTACTAACTTTTAGGAACTGGTTCATGTAGGCGTACTAGTTGAGGTAGGCATACTAGTTCAGGTAGGTGTACTAGTTCAGACAGACATACTAGATGAAGCGTAGTAGAACAGACGTATTAATAACATGATTTTCACTCTCGTATACCAATTTTAGACAGACGTACTAGAATTTCAAGAGTGAAAACATGCATTAAATCGATATAGGTTTAACATACATTATGAGATTTAATCAATTACTACTACAATTAACCAAACCAAAAGCCAAAATCAGATTTTATGAACTCAAACCTCTCGATTTGGAACTGACTGATGATTTACAGCTGCGACCCAATTTCAGAGTAGTTTGTGGTGATGATTTCGATTGCTGCTTTGGAGGCATGATGGCAGAAAGGAGATTTCAAGCCGGAGGAGAGGAGATTTCGAGCTCTGAGCTAGAGAATGACCTGGATTTCGTGGTCGGAGAGATGATTTCAAGCTCGACTCTCGAACTTTGATGGTGTTGTTGTGTAGGAGTGAGAGAAAGAGAGAAACGAGGGGGGGGGGATCGAAATATGGAGAGAGAATCAAAATAGGTTTATTTATGGGACCTGTATGGAATTAAAATTCTTTGTGGTACCTCCTTAGAATAAAAACTTCCAAGTGGTACTTTTCAAGAATTTTCTCAATAAAATACACCAGTTTATACCCTGACGATTTAATGTGATTAAATTTCATCTTAAGATTATGGTTAAAATCGTTAGACTGATAGTTGATTATCTGTAAGTTATACCATGGGGAGAATTCTTGATAGTTACCAAAAAAATATCCCATTATAATTTTATTCTCATTAGGTAACTCATAATCAGCTAAAGATTACTTTTCTCAAATACATTAATTATTATATCCAAAATTCAATTTTCTAAAATCCAGTATTTTTAAATCCATCAACGATGACGACGACGACAAATTAACGAGACGAAGTGACGATGACGAAGAACTGACGTTGACGATGAATTGACGACGACAAAATGACGGTAACAAATTGTTGACGACGACAACGAACTAACGATGACAATGGACTGACGACGATGACAACGAACTGAGGACGATGAACTGACGATGACGACGACGAACTGACGACGAAGAACCTGCGGTACCACTGCATGGCTCCATTGGTTCGCACATTTATGAATTGGGATTAATGGAAGCCATTCCTATTTCTCAAACTGAATACTTTCAAGGTAAAACACCAAATCTCATATTTCATGTCTCCTAATTGACATCAGTATTGTTCTTTGCTACACGAGGTTTGGATAAAAGGAAGTTGAATCAATCTGTATTATGCCTTATAGCACTATTGCAGGTGCCATTCAGTTTGCAGGATCAGAAGGACTAATCCCGGCTCCAGAGCCTTCTCATGCCATAGCTGCCACCATCAGTTTGCAGGCATTCAGTTGGGACAAGTGCACTTGTTGTAACGCCCCAAATTTCCTGACCATTTCATTAGAATCTATGCGCCATTATTGTCGTTGAGCCCAACTGCTCAGATAGGCAAAAACTATATTTCTTTGCTTAGTCATAAGAATTAAGCTAAATTCACTTTTACATCATTAGTTTAGAAACTTTTAATGCACTCAATCATAATTCAGAATATCACCTTTGCAACGAAATTTATATCTCTTTCTAAGATCAGAATACCTTTCACACATAAGTTACATCTAGCATTAAATCTTAGGTCATACTTCTCCTCCAAGTTTTGTTCTGTAACAAAGAGAAAAGGAAAGACATAGAAAAATAGTTGTCGTAAGCTATAGAAGTTCAATAACATGTCAGCCCCCTTCCCAAGGGATGCATGAGAGAAAGAAAAGAAAAAAGGTTTGATCACTCTGATCATACATTCAAGTACTCCAGAATCAACACACCACTTAAGAAAATAGAGAGAAGAAGATAAGAAAAGAAAAAGGAAATGATCACTTGGATCCTTTGTTCCAGCACTCTGGAACTATCATGCCAATCTGGCATTCATAATTACCATCACAAGCGTATCATTGATTCATCCTAATCACATAAGCATATTTAACACCACGTCAATCGACACTCCAGACATTATCAACGTCATTTACTACCGTCATACCCTTTATGATATGACAGTTAAAACCTCCAAATCAAACAGACTGAGACAATGATACTGTGACACGACAGGTCTCCAGTCCAAGTTTCACTCACTGTTGCACTCAACAGTTCCCTCAAGACTTTATTATACTTACCATCGTATCAATCACACAGAGACGATAGACAATAAATACCCTCAATGTTATAATTGTGTCTTTGGCGAGACATATTCAATTTCGTAAGTAACCTTTCTTCAGGTTTACCAAAAGGGACATCCGCGAAAGGGGATCAACCAAACCAAAGTCCAGGGTCTCCTGCAGTGAGATACCCTCATACCAAAACGACCTCACAGGATCGATGAAAGAATGTCATCAGCAAGTCACTGTATAACACAAACGACAGACACAATGTTTTTTGTGTTTTATAGCACGGAGTTATCTCACCAATTATGTATTTTGCACTCCTTTCACACATTTATCCTCATTATGTCAGCAAACAAGGCATAACACATACCACACAAAAACACTCCACAACACTAGGTATTTAGCACATAACACACAGCAGTAGCAGTCATTATTTTACGTCAGTCATATTTAGTGACTATGTCCAAATATTCCAACGCATATTATTATACTCACAGTATAATAATACGCATCATCACACACAATAAATCTAAACGTTATCTTTTATCACAGTTCTTCACATGCATACGCTCAACCTCGTCCTTAAGTGACAAGGAGTAGCGTCTCCAGCACCGATAGCATATTAGGATTCACATATTAATGCATTCCCTTGTGAATGTTTGTTCATGCTATGAAGTTAAGCATCCCTTGTGAATGTTTGTTCATGCTATGAAGTTAAGCATATTTATTTGTACTTCGTCATATTAATATTATGAGGTGATGTTAAGATTTGAGAAAAGTCTTTGATACTTATTTTGATAGTCCATGATAATGATTTCATGTATTTATCATCATTAGAAGTGTTCGTAAACATTGGGAGTTATTTCAGGATTAAAACGAATCATTCCCGGAATCTGTCCAACTTGATCCTTTGACACGTTTAAATCTATAACTTCTCGTATACAACTCCAAAAATTATTTCATAAAATTTGACATAACCTAGATTCTATAACCTTTCCATAAAACTATATTTTTCATCATGAACCCTTATCAATAATAGCAGTTTATTCTGTCAAGTTTATATTTTCTGCTAAAGCAGATAGTTTTATTTAACTTCACTAATAACCTCTTAACTCTTTACATATAACTCCAAATCAACATTTGTAAACTGTTATGAAAACTAAACTTCAAGATCTTTCCAATGATATAAAGATCGTCTTGTAACTCATAATGTGTAATTCTATATCGAGTCAAAAAGTCATCCCAGTAAGCAGTTTTAATAGATTAATATATCTGTGCATTTTAATTTATATCTTGAGATTCACAACTTTAAATTATAATCTATCAATTTCAATAAAAACTCGACATATAAGGCTTTAACATATTGTAAAATCAAAATTTATCTCAGAGGTTATGATATCCCCAAAAATCTCTAATCTTGCATATTATGCTATCCAGAATCTCAAAAAACTGATTTTTCTTCATTCATGGTTTTTTCATGTTTTTTGTTCATACAAGTTCTTATGATCCCATGTCTATGTTGAGACAAGATCAAACAAGTGATGCTCATCTTCAATTACCATGATCATCAATGGCAACGATGAGCTCCAACGAATGACGGCTTGAACCGTGAGAGGTGTTTGATGATGAGGTCAAGTTTTGGCCATCTTGCCCCTCTCGTTTGGTTTTCTCCCAGTTAGTTTAGTATGGAGAAGGGAGAAGAAGATGGAAAGGGAGAGAAGTTAAGATGATAAAGATGGAATAAAGTGAGGTGATGTGCCGTGGTGGTGGAGATGGTTAGGAGAAGTGGGAGTGAGTGAAAGAAGTTGGGTAAAGTGGAGGGAAGTGGGAATTTGAAAAACAAATCCCATAAATTTATATGACGAGGTTTAATTCATCCGTAATTAGCATATTTTTGTCGTGATTTTATCAAACAAATTTTATATCCCCATCGAATAAATTATGACGTTCAGTAATATACTATTTTTACTATTTATTGAATAATTTAACACGAAATTTTTGGGGTATTACACTTGCCTTACAACAATCGGCACTTGCCTCACAACAAACTCTCTCATCATCAATCCCTCTTCTTCTCCACAATTCATGAAGAAAGATGAGTGTTACTCTCCTCTTGAATTCTCATCATCCATCGAACTCCACTATCATCACATCCCCCTCTAATTGATGGAAGGAAAGGAGATTTAGAAGAGAAGAACACAATTTGAAATTAAACTTGAACACTAAGGCTTCGGCCTTCTATAATTCTCCTTCACTCTTTTATTTCAATTAAAAAGCTTGGCTTCTAATGTTCACGATCTTCCTCCTTATATAGGAGAAGATTTCTCATGCGTTGTACAACAAATTCAAAACTCACATTTATTCCTGTTATACCGTTTACTAATTGTGAGAAACTCCTCATTGTTCATTTTCACCAAAAACTCCACTTAATTTATTTCACCTAAAAATGTGTTTGCATTAACACACTCCCCCTCAAACTCATTTTGCCATCCCGAGTTTGATCTTGAGTTTCTCGAACACAACGGTCTTCAATGCTTTCGTAAAAATGTCTACAACTTGCTCCTCAGTGCTGCAAAAAACAGGTTTCACTCTTCTTTTCTTCACCTAGTCCCTTAGAAAATGAAACCGAGTTTCGATATGCTTGCTCTTTCCATGCGCTTATTGTCGATAAACAGAACCATAGACTCCTCTTGTGGAATATTCAACTCCTCCATCAAGTTTCTCAGTCAGATAGCTTGACAAGCATAACTCGCTGCAGCGATGTATTCAGCTTCACGAGTAGATAGAGCAACCACCGATTGCTTCTTCGATAACCATGAGAATTCTGTTGATCCAAAGTTGAAAACATACCCTGAGGTGCTTTTTCTTTCATCAAGATCACCTCCATAATCACTATAAGTATAAGCGATCAATCTTGGATCCTTTGTCTGTGTAAAGAGAAGTCCTTCATTGATGCTTCCCTTGATGTACCTCTGAATTCTCTTCGTCGCTTTGAAATGGTCCTCCTCAATGTATCTGCTCACTATCCCAACTGCAAACATTATGTCAGGCGTTGTGATCGTCAAATATCGTAGACTCCCAACCAGGCTCTTAAACAGAGTAGAATCTACAGGACGTTCCATCGAGTCACATCGTAGCTTGAGTGTAGTCTCGACAGACGAACAAACAGGATTGCAGCTAACCATGCTGAATTTCTCGAGTATCTGAGTAGCATACTTCTTCTGGCACATGAAAATGCCTTCTTTTGACTACTTCACCTCAACACCAAGGAAGTAGGACATCTCTCCTATGTCTGCCATCTCGAACTCCTTCCTCACGGCCTTCTTAAAGTCTTTGAACATCTTTAGATTGTTGCAAGTGAAGATCATATCATCCACATAGAGACATATGATCATAATATCTCCTTCGTGCTTCTTATTGTATAAAGAGTGTTCATAAGGACTCTTCTGGAACCTATTCCTCTCGAAGTATGCATCTATCCTCATATTCCATGCCCTCGGTGCTTTCTTTAATACATATAGCGCCCTCTTCAACCTGTACACCTTGTCTTCTTGGCCTCTCTTCTCATAATCTGGTGATTGCTGTAGGTACACCTCTTCTTCCAAGTAGCCATTTAGAAACGTCGACTTTATATCGATCTGGTAAATCTTCCATTTGCACAGTGCAGCTAGTACAATAATCAGGCTAATCGTGTCTATCGTTGCTACCGAAGCAAAAATCTCTTCATAGTCAATACTTTCTTGTTGGACGCACCCTTTTGCGACTAGCCTTGCCTTGTGCTTCTCCACCTTGCCTTCTTGGTTTATCTTTGTCTTGTACACTCATTTGACTCCAATAGGCTTATGTCCCTTCAGCAGTGTTTTCAACTCCCATGTATCATTCCTTCTAATGGCATCAATCTCCTTATCCATCTTTCCTCCACTTCACTTCCTACACAGCTTCATTATAAGTGATTGGATCAAATTTTGCCATCAAGAAGAATAGCGAGTAATCTTCCGTTATTTCAATATGCTCCATCTCTTCATATAAGTCTCTTAGACTTCTCATACTTCGTGGTGCTCCCCCTAATGAGCTGCCTTCACTTAAGCTGGATGCTGAGGCTGTTGTCGATGACAAAGGCATCAAGATAGCTGATGATGGAGCTGGGCTAACTAGCGGACTCTGGGCCGGTTCATCTTGGGCTTCTTCAAGGCCGTTTTGTTGCGGTGTGTAGGCTACTGTTAGTTGATGGATAATCCCATTCTTCTTGCAAAACTCTTGGAACTCCTTTGAGTTGTATTCTCCACCTCGATCGGATCAAGTACCTTCAAGTAGTACCCACTTTGCTTCTCCGTCATGTCCTTGAATTCTTTGAATTTCTCCACAACTTCTGATTTCTTCTTTAAGAGATAGATCCTGCACTTTTTTCTATAATCATCAATAAAAGCCAAGAAATATTTGTTACCTCCTAATGAAGTAACCTTAAACGGTCCAGTGATGTCGGTATGAACCAACTCCAATGGCTGTATTGCTCTCATTCATTTTCCAATAGGAAAGCTCATCCTATGTTGCTTGCCTTTCATACAGTCTTCGCGTAGCTGATCTTGATGGTCGATCTTGGGCAGCCCCTTCACCATGTTCTCCCTCTAGAGAGGATTAAGACCACTAAATGCTAGATGACCTAATTTCAAGTGTCAAAACCACGACTCATTCTTGATAATTGACTTGAGACAATTGATAGAAGCAATGGTGATGTTTAAGATGAATAATCTATTTCTAGACATTTTGACTCTGGCTATCATTGCACCCTTGTTTCTGATGGTAAGAGTGAGATCTTTCATCGAGATCTGATACCCTTTTTCCAATAATTATCCCAGGCTTAGAATATTGCTTTTTTAAAATGGGAACATAATAGACATTAGAGACATAACTCCGATCTCCTGCATTGGTCTGGACCATTATACTTCATTTCCCTTTAACAGGAGTAGTCGAACGATCACCGAAAGTGACCTCACCAGCAACTGATTCGTCCTGATCCATGAAATTCTCCTTGATCCCGTACATGTGATTGCTTGCTCCGAGTCTAAGAACCATGTATTTTGGTTCTTAGTCTCATGCCCCTTGCAAACCAAGAGAACAGTTGAATCATATGCTTGGCCATCTGTTGCAAAGTTGCTCTTCTCTGTTATATGCTTATCAGGCTTGCTTCGACGGTCATAACTATAGTGGCCACATCTTCCATAGCAACAGCACTGGATCTGCGATCGATCTCCATAGTTATATCTATCACGACCATGTCCTCGTGTTCCTTGGCCTCTTCCTCGAAAACTTGATTGCTCTCATTCAGCCTCAGGATCTTTTTCTTCATGGTTTCTTTGGAAGGATTGTCTTCCACGTCCTTTAGAGTTACCTCTGAAACCTCCTTTTCCTCGCTATCCGTAAACTCGGCCACGTTGTCTATCTCCTCTAACATTTAGTTGACTTTAGAGTGCTTGCTCCAAATTATCATCTTGATGTTTGATCATTCTTTGCTCATGAGCCTGCAAAGAACCTTGTAACTCATCAATAGAGATAGTCAAGAGATCCTTTGACTCTTCGATCGTCACCACGATGTAATTGAATTTGGAAGTCAAGGATCTCAAGACTTTCTCCATTATTCTGATGCCAATGAGCGTCTTGCCATTTCTTTTCATTTGGTTCGCCATCGTTTGAACTCGACTGTTCTCCACTTTTCATGTTCAAGTTTTCAAACTACACGCAGAGCTTGAAGCCACACCTTTTTACCTTTGTTTGCACCTTGATAAGAGTTCCTCAGAACCTCCCATGCTGCTTTCAAAGATTTCGCATTAGAAATCTTCTCAAACACCGACCTATCTATTCCTTGGTAGATTAAGAACAACGCCTTCCTGTCTTTCTGTCGTGACTCCTATAGCTCAGTTCTCTGAACATTGATAAAGCCGCTTAGGCAGCCTGTGTCTTTGGCTCAACATAGCCACCTTCAACGAGCTCCTATAGATCTTGAGAACCAAGCAACACCTTCATTTGTATGCTCTACAGCATCGGAATTTGAGGTTCGATCATGTTCGCCATCTCTTAGGAATGCCGGGATCCTGCTTGCTCTGATACCACTTTGATAAAAGGAAATGATATTTAGAAGCGAAGAACACAATTTGAAATTAAACTTAAACACTAAGGCTTCGGCCTTCTATAATTCTCCTTTACTCTTTCATTTCATTGAAAGAGCTTGGTTTCTAATGTTCACGATCTTCTTTCTTATATAAGAGAAGATTTCTCATGCGTTATATAACAAATTCAAAGCTCACATTTATTCCTATTATACTGTTTACAAATTATGATATAGAAACTCCTTATTATTCATTTCCACCAAAAAATCCACTTAATTTATTTCACACAAAAACGTGTTTGCATTAACACTAATGGCAAAACCATTCACCACCAGCGCCTCTCCCTGTTCATCCCAACCCCTTGACATCGGATCATTTTCTCGTCATCGACATCGGAGCCCAATTCACTTTCTAGTGGGGACGATAACTCTAGGTTTGTTTCGTTCTTATATGAATATCGGGTTAAGGGACTGTAGTGGATTTTGATAAGGTTTTGTTGAAGTTGAGTTGAATTGAATAGGGTTACGTTAGGACTTAGGATTAGGCTGTTGCGTTGGCGAGAATATTTAGATATAAAGAGTAACTAGTTGAATTTTAAAAAAAATATTATTAAATCTCTATAAAAGTCAGCAAATGATTCATTTTTTGAAAAAATTTTGAAAAAAATCTCCAAGAGGTATTTTAGTGGAAAAAAATACAGTGTGTGTCATGATATAGGTGTATCTAATAACAAATAAAATGTTAGGATCAAAACAATGCAAATGAAGGGTTGAGATTAGAATACTATGTTTTAATCTTAACTATTCAATTTCAACGTCTAATTTCAACTGTTAATTTGTTATTAGACAGATCTATGTCATGACACATATCCCATAAATCCTTTATTTTATGTTATGTTACGATAGCCCATCAAATTTATGCAAAGTATAAAATGTCGTTAATATAATAAACTTTACTTCCTTCATCTCATAATTTTTGCAACATACACTTTATATACGCAAATTTATATTTATCTCATTTCTTTTCCAACTCTAATTCTCAACCACATAATATTTTTTACTCCATCTAATTTAATTTGTAACCACACAATACTTTCAAAATATAAAAACATTATAAACAATTTGGGACAGACCGACTGAACAAAAGATTACCAAAATTTTGGGGGGTGAGGGAGTATAA
Source organism: Drosera spatulata (assembly GCA_035668315.1). Classification (NCBI taxonomy): domain Eukaryota; kingdom Viridiplantae; phylum Streptophyta; class Magnoliopsida; order Caryophyllales; family Droseraceae; genus Drosera; species Drosera spatulata. The sequence continues at coordinate 20,972 of JAOVYX010017368.1, forward strand.
TTCTATCCATTATATATGTTCTCTTCTATGCATGGTTAATATGTTCATTACTATTTTTTTACCAACAAAATATTTTCATCATTATTATTATTATTTATTTATTGGAAATGACTTTACGAAGTTATTACTCGTAAAAGGAACCGCTTAACTATAATTTATAATGGATAAGGGGATTGTGTTCCTGCTGCAAGCAAAAACGAAGAAACTGCTGCAGGCCTTTCCCCACCATATATTTTTATTCAAATTTTGATTTGATTTTTTCAAATCTTAAACCTTTGAATTTTTGTGATGAAATTGCTCTACAGCAGTTTGTTGGCTTCTGTTTATAGCATGAAAGCTTTCCCTTAATTATAATCAAGAACTTCATGTTTGTGCCAAAAGACGATTCCCATCCTCAAATTCAAATTTTAATCGGGCCTAAAAATACTTGCAAAATGCTAATCCCAAAAGTTCTGAAGATTCCAGCTCCCAATTCGAAATCACCCAACCCATAAACCCTAATTTCACACAAACCCAACAATGAAGCAAAAGAAGCAATTTTTTATATGGTAATTAGATGGGGAGTTTGGAGTTTAGTTAGGAAAACCATTCATGCTGCAAGCAGAAGCCAACAAACCGCAAAGCAATTTTCATCAAAAAAACTCAAATGTTTCAGATTTGAAAAAATCAAATCAAAATTTGAATAAAAATATGTGGTCGGGAAAGACCTGCGACAGTTTCTTGGCTTCTGCTTACAGTAGGAACACAATCCCCTATAGTTAAACCATTTTGATTACAGTTAATTCGTTGTGGATCATAGTTCAACCATTCGGATTATAACTATGTGATGGGGAAGGACCTGTAGCAATTTCTTGGCTTCTGCTTGCAATACGAACGCAATCCCCTTTCTTCAATTTGTGAAGCATTACCCGAACCCAATCGTATGAGTCATCAATTCACTGCCATTATTCGTCGATATTTTCCTTGTGATTCTGCCATTTGATCTCCTTTTCAATTTGTATTTATTCATGTATTGATATTTGAATTGTTTAATGTAAATATGGGAAACTATAATTGGGAATTTGTTTACTCTGTTGAGTCTGAGCAATTTCAGGAGGCATCAGGAAAAAAGTCTACTTGAAATACCTGGGATTTTTTTTCAAGTCTGTTTATCACAGCTAGTCCGATCTGTTGGATTGGGTCAAACCATATGATGGTTCAGTCGTATGTCGACTGATCTGATGATGCAAGCCCGATCTGGGGATGCGCTGAACGATCTGCACACACCAAGAACCAAGAAAACGCCGTTAGCCGGGAGACCGAGGTGCGTACCTCGGACGCTTGCTCCGACGCTCAAGTCAATATATGCCCGATCTAGGTGAGAGAGAGAGAGAGAGAGAGAGAGAGAGAGAGAGAGAGAGAGAGAGAGAGAGAGAGAGAGAGAGAGAGAGAGA